>OY101448.1:146247976-146521792 GCA_956483635.1 Panzeria rudis | reverse complement strand
CCGAACTCTTAAGTGATTTGGTGTTCAAATTTTTGTAGTCAAATGAAGCACCTACTTTACAAGGTGAGGGCTGGAGATCGAATTATAATTTTTTCATGTATAGTTAGCCATTTAAAATTAATTCAATATAATTTTTTTTCGAAATTTTCAATCACTATTGATGAATGACCCAGGGATGGAGTTTGTAATTTTAAAAGCAACTGCTTTGAGGTGATTTGGCCGTACGAAAACCAGCAGTAGGTCATGTATAAAGCCATATGATTTGCTGAAATCAACGTGATTTGACAAAATCATACATGTGGAAACATAGTAAAAATTTGTGATTTTAAAAGTAGGTTTTTACTGTCACACAGCGTTATCAATAATTACCAAATCTTTTTTATTAATTTTTGTTTGCTTTGAATTATAAATTTAAAAAAAATATAAAAAAATTTTTAATTTGGTGTTTTTTTTTTTGAAAAATTGCGCGTATTTTTCTCGCTTTAAGGGGTTTTTTAAATTTCAAAGTTGACAACACTGCCAAAGGGCAGAGCCTTTATGGTGGAATAGTTACAGATAGGGTCTGGGCGCGGATCTATAAAGAAGGAAGAATAGATATTCTCTTCTCTCCAAATTCAGCAAAATATCTCCACAAATTATAGACATTAGCCATGGCTCCTTCCGAAACTGAGAGCGTAGAATGATAAATACAATAAAGTTTAGCCTTAATTAAAAGAAACACGAAACCCCTAAAAATGAATCAAATGCAGTCCAACTACAATACAAACGGAAAAAAAGACTTAAGGCAAGTGGTGGCTGTGATAAAGGGCTTCTCGCTTGTTTTCATACATCATTGTTTAAATGAAAATTAAGCATAAAAAATCGCAACGACAACGAAAAAAAAATCACTTCAACTTGCAAGAAAAAAAAGTTTATTCAACAACGAGTTTTCCCTACTTAAAACGTAAACCTTCTTATTAATTATGTGTGTATGGTCAATATTGGTTTTATAACCCTTTTTTTCGTCCAGTTGGAAATTGAGTGAAAAAGTAAATGCAAATACATTTTAATAAGTTGTAATAATACCGTTGTAGGTTTTAATAATTTAAGGAGCATTTACCGAATAATGTAAATAAAACTGGGTAAGTATAACTTCATGGGGTTATTCCTTTGGATTTCACATTGTTTAAAGCAAATACAAGCTCCTAAAGCATTCGCCATGCCTATAGAAATAACCAGTCTTTTTCGGGAACTGAACTTTAAACAGCGAGACAGCTTGACTACTTGGTCAACCGGGACACTCCAAGCTGGGTATAGAAAATCAATGTGATGTTAAACGAGCCTCCCGCATAGAAGGGTTGCATCTAAAGGCCTATAGACCTCTTGTGATTCCTAGAGAGAGAGAGAGAGAGAGAGAGAGAGAGAAAGAGATAGTACTCCCCTCCTGGAAATTCTAGCTCCTCACACCTTTAAGCCACTGCAAACAATGTAATGAGGAAAGAACCGGAGACCTTGGATATTGTGATATCCCGACTAGAAATTCAAATGCAACCCCCTTTTGAAATCCAACAGAAACGAATTTAGGACCCGATTGCCGATTGGTTTCCTGTGTGGAAGTAACGAAAACTCTCAAAAACTTGCACTAATCGGAAAAATAGAAAACTATAATATTGATTAAAAATTGCTAAAGCTGTCCAAGGGACACAAATATCACTTCTATCGAAGCTGAGCCGAAGTTAGGGAAGTTAGGGCCGTAAATTGGATCTAGTCATGAAAACTATTTCCCCGGATTGCAAAAGAGGAACTTCCAAGATCGGCAATTCAAAGAAGTCTTATGGTGTAGTCCATTGCATTACTGAAGCAATCGATAAATGTAATTCTTCCATGGTTGATCTCTATTTTTAAGGGAAACCTAAATTTTGAGTATATTCCCGCTGAGTGGAGAGAGGTCACAGTAGTATTTACTCCAAAAACAAGAAAGATAAACCATTGAGAAAAATAAAAACCATTTGAAAGACACCTCAGGGGGATCCTCTCACCATAATACTTCTCTGGTGTACAACACGTCTACCAAAAAAAAAGGTCTGTGGAAATAGCACTCCACGATCTCGTAGGCTTTAAAGAGAATAACCTTGAGAAACAAGGAATATGTTTTGGCATATTTCCAAATATAGAAAGGAACATGTTTAAATGCAGGACCATAATTTCCAGCTGGGTGCCAGATGCCGAATGGGATAACCCTTTTGTTTAATACTGACCCTGCTTCTGGGATAGGCACGGAATTTTCATAAAATCTCTTCGCATCCATTTCAGACATCTCAAAGCGACCAAAGGATGCAAGTGGGCTGGTTGCTAGAAACTGGTAGCTTGTACAACCCAACCTAACCTACCTCCGGACTCCACCATTTATAAATCGAATCGGTAAGATTATTTACCTCCAGCTATCAAAAAAGGGAAATCACTGACTTCATACAGGTTTTTTCAAAATCACGTTTTCACCGGATCTCGAACTTTTAAACAACAAACAGGGCTGGTGGCTTAGAAGGTCCTGTGACAAATAATTATAGCTAACAGCATCAGATGAACAATGTTGTACCGCAAGAAGTGAAGAGCTTAATCCTTGAGATAAATCCAGTTAGTAATAGACGGTCGGAGTCATAGCTAAGGAGGAAAGATACCATTTCCTGGTTTATACACCCTGTATCCTGGTGGACACCTTTCATAGTTTGTCAGTCAAGACATAATGGTAAGTCCAGCGACGACGACCAGGAGTTGTTGCCGATCATACATAAACGTGAGAGTCTAAAACGAAAGAGGAACCGGGGTAACAATTATTTCTGACTGAAAAGAGATATGGACGTCTAGAGTGACATAGATTCCGATGCTCATCTCCCAGCTTCAGTCGGGAATGACTCGACGACACGGAGTTGTTGCGGATACGTCAATACGTGAGCAGCTAAGAAGAAAGAGGAACCGAATTACAAATCTCAAGAGACAGAACTCAGAAACTTCAAATATTATCTCACAGATGAATACTGAGAAAAATTAAGTTTGCAAACTGCTACTGGCAAAATGAAGTGAAATTGAAGTGACAGTGCAAATATTTTTATTGTCCAGCCCTGAGTAGCATTAGACTGGAAAAGATACGCCGTAACATTTGAATTGTATGGTTCGCAGGCAAAGTAATTACAGGCGACTTTTAGGGACAGATTGATGAGAATGGACATCGATAATTACCAGCGGTCGAGATATCACTAAAGTCTATACCAAAAGCTGGTGTCGGTGATTAGGTCGGCCTTATAATTAGCTGGTTTAACAGTTTCTGAACTCGGAACAGTAGTGGTCTGCTTTGATACTCCACTCCTATATATAGAAATAGATTTGGTGTGAATATAAACGAATTCGCGGTAGATTTTGAGAATTTTCGAAGATAGCAAGTTCTTGCGAATCTTTCTACAATGATTATGGAAAGATTCCGAAAAAAGTGTTTATTGCAATCATTCCAAAGTTCTTGTCAAATCAGTTTTCTTGATTTTCTTTTGGACTTGAAATACTGCATCGAGCAACGTAGCAAGTAGCTCGAGAAAACATATATTTCTAATTACTACAAAGCTCTGCAGATTTTCGAACACTTTGACCTTGAAACTGGGGGTTGTTCACATATTACGTAAAGCATTAATGGGAGGAATCTAAATATGTGTTAGGAGGGCTCGTAATTTATTCCGGAAAATTTTTAAAATGTGTTACGCAACGGGAGCGAATCAAAAACGGCATAAATTGAACAATGTGAACAACCCGACTAGAAATTTTCGTGCAAACACATTTGGGATCTAACTGAGATCCCAATCCCGATGTAACGCAGAAACGTATTTGGGATCCGGTTGGTTTCCTGCGGGGAAATATCAAAATCTTGCAAAAATTTACTCAAATCGAGAAAATATCAAACTATAATATTGAATTAAAATTGCTGAAGCTATCCAAGGAACAAAAGTATGTAACAGTCACCTCTGTTTAATATGAGCAAAATATATGATTAAAAATGTGTGTTAGGTTTTCCCAACAAGTTCCCAATAGTTTTCCACTTGGGAAGAACTTATGTTAAGTCAATAATTTGTGGATGGACCACCCCAAGAAGTTCCCGATCAAATCACAAATGGGATAACCCTTTTGGGTGTGCCACATGCATTCCCAATCGGGCCCCAGTATGAGTATTGGGAAAATTTCTAGTCGGGAACTTCTTAACAGAAAGTTCTAAGGATGGCCAACCGTTTATTTTGATTTTTACTTTACGACTTCAAAAAAGGAGAAAGGTTATCAATTCGTCATGTATTTTTTTATGTATGTTACCTCAAAACTCCATCTACATCCCACACATACAACGTAGGATAAACTATAGGCTACCACATCAATGTAGCATCACTCAGGCCGAAATATCGGCAATCAAAAGGGCGGCCAACTGGTTAAGGTACTACAGGGTACTCGATCAGGACATCCGAATTTGTACCGACAGTAAGGTTGCACTACATGCTTTATCTGGTGTTTAAACAACATCGGAATTGGTTAAAGACTGCTGAGCATCTCTGGATGAGATGGCGAGACATGTAAACCTAGAGCTCTTCTGGGTATCGGGCCACGCTGGGTTGCCCGGTAACACTATCGCGGACGATCTAGCTAAGGCTGGCACCCGCCTACATGAAAATGACATCGACTGGTTAGTAGGTGTCCCACTAAAAAGCTGTGAAATACAAATTCAGCACCAACTATTAAGAGAAGCGCAAACCAGTTGGACAAGTGAAATCACTTGTGAGGTTTCTAGATATATCTGGACCCAGTATAACTTCGCAAGAAATGCAACCATAATGGGGCTTCCTCATCAACAGCTGCGTATACTCGTAGCGGTCATAGCAGGGCACTGTCTCATTGGTGCCCATGCCAGAAGATTAAATCTTCCTTTCAACGATTTCTGCAGAAGCTCTCAAAACGAGGAGGAGGAAGAAACTGTCAAGCACCTCCTCTGTCGATGTCTAGCACTATTTAGAAATTGGGCGTCATATTTGGGAAATCCGTCACTACCCGAACTAGCAGACCTGGGGAATGCGACGTTAGGGGAATAAATTCATTCATACGTTACTCGGGTTGGTTTAACACCGACCCAATCTCTGGGACAGGCAGGGCATCTTCTTAAATTTCCTACTACCCATCCCAGGCATCACAAAGGGGCCAAAGGACCCAAGTGGGCCGGTTTTTAGAAACCGGCAGCCTGTTCAACCGAACCTAGCCTAACCTATCTCAAAGCTCCGCCATTTACAAACCGATTTCAGATATTTTTCCTTTTTTTAAAAGAATGTACTTCCAGATTGGTCCCGTTGAAAAGAGGACATGGTCACGCCCATGCAAAATAAATACAAACTCCTTTTCAACGACTTCTACTCAACCGATTCTTATGCAACTTTGCAAACACTTTAAGCTTCTGTTTGAATAATACATCACGATTAAAAAAGTTAGCAGTGCCACGTCCATGCAAATTAAATGTTGTTTTTCAAAAACTTCTACTAAACCGATTCTTATGAAACTTTGCACACACATTTAGTTATCGTTACAACACAACATTATGGCTAGAAAAGTGGGCTGTGACAAGCCCATGAAAAATAAATATGCATTTTAACTTCTTTTACTTAACAGATTCTTGTGAATTTTCGCACACACAATTACTTCTTGTAAAAGTACAACATCATGATCAAAGATGCGGGCAGTGCCACGCCTATTTGTAATTCTAGATTTGTTTCTTTTTCCCCTTTTGTGGATTCGATTGGTAGTCGATTGTTTTCTCAGGAGTTATTTGACAAAAGAATTATGTAATCAACTAAATTTTGATCAGAAATTTCCAACCGGGATTGAATTGTCCGTACCTATGCATGCATCATGCATGTATGTGTTGTCTGTTCGCAAATGTGTAGGCTCTTCATGCAAGTGTTTTTTAAGTACTTTACGCTCAAAAGACCCATCAACATTCTCAGGTGCGCCAAGTGTTTTTTTTTGTTTGTGATTTTATATTTGCTTATATTTTGTTATTTTTGTTATAGCTGTGTTGCCATAGTTAAAACCTTAAGATTCTTGTGGGTTTTTTGTTTGTTTGTCTTCTTCATTTTGTAGTCGCATTTAGTTTGTTTCATTATTTACAGCCTCCACGCATGCTTGTGGCATTAAAGCACGACCAACCACTAAGTTGTCGCATCTTTAATGTTTATTTGTAGCATTGTACTCGTCATCATCGTCATCGTCATCATCCACATTCACATCCTTCATTGTGTACCCAAGGAATATATTGCATACATTGTTAGCAACCTCCACTGTTTATAGAAAACGTCCTTACCGCTTGGCATTCATTATAAAACTGGTGTAAGCAACTGGTGCCTGTTTGCCTGCCTCTTCATATTTTTTTTTTCAAGTTTTTAATTTTATTACTTTCTCAAGTCAAGGACAAAAGTTCTTTCATTAACTTTTATTTCCAGTGCTACAAGAGGTTTGGTGAAAAAAACTTATATTCCCACGAACTTTTTATGGTCAACACATAATAAATAAGTTACAATTCTTTTTCAGTTAGAGTCACTTTATTTATGTACCTGGTTTCAAGTGCAAGCGAAGTAGATTTAACAATCTGTACGAGTATTTAATTTACACATTTCTCAACCATATTTAGTAGGTGGGGAACATTAAGTGCATTGGCTAACATTTATTGGAATTTATTAAATGTTTGGGCAACCAGTAAAAATTTTCTTTTTTTTATATCACATATTAGAGGAAGAATTTTTCAATGAGATCAAATACCTTTTAAGGTTCATAAGTAATGGACGTTTTGTAAATAGGAAATATTACTGCTGATTGCTTGAGGAAGAAATGCGATTCTTGGGTGTTATTGTTTTCGTGATAATAATGAATTTTGTGAAGGCTTTTTCATAAGATCAAGTCCTAGTTTCTAAGTCACCAGAACCAAGCAGAGATTTGGAGAGATAAAATTAAAGATCGCCAATCATAAAGCGAGTGACGCTATCAGGATCTTAATTGTTCTAGAAAAACCTTCGTTGTCATTGCCTTATTCAATATATCCAGTGAGATGCGGCCAACCTCCTAGTATTTACGTACCAGTAACCTACTGGCACTTACTGTCCCGCGATGAATAACATGCAACACTTTCACGTTTTCATACGTGTGAAGATCTTTTTCAAATACGCTTCCGGGAAGGTTACTATGTCGTGTTTCTAAGCGGAAATAACTTCTGAAAAGTTGTAATCTGCAGGGGTCTCTCCTGACAATTTCACTGTTAGAAAACTCAAACTGAATGTCCACAAAACCAACTACATATATATTGTCCTTCCATGAAAAACTTTCTTGGTTCCGGAACAATTCATTGCATTTGTAGGATAATATTCTGAGTCTTGATCAAAACGATCTTTGCAGTATCTGCAGGCTTCACTGTGAACCAGCAGCAGGTGAAGTACCGAAAGTGATCTCAGTGTAAATCCTCACAAGACGAATTTCAAACTCTTCACAACACTGAACAGAATGGAGAAATGTAGAAGAAGTTTAGCTCTCTTTACGTCTCTATTCAAGGTAATACAACGGGAAAAACAAGGACCCAAGTGAGCTAGTTTTGACTTTTAATCTGGCAACTTAACCCGCTTTTAGCTGGCAATTAGTTTTTATAAGCGCGAGGTTCATAGTATTACAGTCGCCAAATGCGTAGACTGTCTGAAGTGCGACCTGTACCTCCTCTCGGCGGCAACTTGAAGCAGGCTGACTGTACAAGACATGCGACAAATGCCTTGAGTCAATAAAACAGCATGAGCAGCGATGTACCGCAAGAAGTTCAGAGCTTAATCCCTGAGCTTACTCCAAGCAATCAAGGTCACGACTACAGAAGAAAGCGAAGTTTCCTGGTGCGAATGACATGAATCCTAGTTGAATATCTTCAAGAGTTTTTAACATAGATAAAACGGCAGGTCCTGCGATGAAGGCTCTGAGTTGGCGAAGATCATACATAAAAGTGACAAACTAAAACAGAGGAGGAACCGGTGCATTTTTGGCTGAACGGAGCGAGATAGGCAAAGATGCATCGCAATGTTTGGTATAGCTTTAGGGAGGAATAATTAAGCTCTAAGCTCTAGTACCGACAATGCAGAACTTATATGTATACGCGATGAACTACAAATAATCAAAGAATGTGATGCATCTGCGGACTACTGGAACTTTCCTCAGTATCATATCGATGACTAGGTTGAATAGAAGGAAAGACAATTCGAATCCTTCTCAAATGCAAACACTAAAATTTAACAGTGTTCTGATTATGTCTTCATACTTGATACAACACTTGGTATTGCTATAAATAGCTTGTTCTATAAGTAATATGAGTGTTTCAGGGATACCCTTTCATCTCCATATGCAAGTGCTTGCCAGACGTCACAGTGATGTAGAGTGTCAAAGGCTTTTTTGCTCAACAATTACTAGAAAGTTGTTTATGTGGTAGGGCAGATAATTGCTTGTTCATTACGAATGCCGTGAATCACGACATCAGATAGTCGCTTGTTTAGTATGTTTTGCGATTACTATTCTTATCATACTTGGAAGAGTTAGTTCTTCGTAATTCACGGACTCCGTTGTATTTAATTTTTTTTAATATTTACTATCTAGACTTCTTTTAGTTCATTGCTAATAGCATTTGTGCTTCGGACATTGGCAACTAATTGATAAAGAGGACGCACGCTTAAATTGGCTTCAGGTTTAAGGATCTCGAAGGAGATACCGCTATTTAAATATTTGATTGTGACCTCAATTTCAGCGACATCTCTTCGGGACATAAACATGTTGCACCACTTGGGATAGGCGTATGGAACTATTCTGTTCTTTGACATATCCTCGTGATACGCCAAAGGTTTCCGGTCCTACAAACCTACGTCCACCTCCACTCTGCATGGCCTTCGTGGCCAGGAACCCAGCACAATCGGTGTTTCGAGCGCCAAATCTATCTGACTTCAAATAGATACGAATACTCTTACATTTTCTCTTCAAGCGTTCTCTATCACAAATAAGGCTGGCATAGACTTCCGCCTGGCAAATCGTAGGGTATTTACCCACTTCCGCCTGGCAAATCGTAGGGTATTTACCCATTCTGTTTTAGAGATCTTTCCAAAATCGGCAACCCAAAGAAATCTTATGGTATACTCCATTGTTGAAGCAAGCTTAATTAACGCAGTCTGTGACTTATTTTAAGCTCTTTAAGTCAGTAGGGTCAAACAACATTTTCAAGGGCATTACTGGAGCAATCGATAAAGCTAATTCTTCCTAGGTTGATCTCCATTTTAAAGGTAAAGATAGAATTTGAATATATTCCCACTGAATGGAGAGGTGACAGTGGAATTTATTCCAAAATCAAGAAAGATAAACCATGGAACCATCAAAGATTATACACCATTTAGTCTGATGTCGTTCTTATTAAAACCATTTGGAAGACTTGTCGTCAGGGACTGCTCTCGCCATCATACTTCTGTGGGGTTCTGTGGTTTGTGGAAACAACAGTCCATGATATCGTAGGATTTAAAGAGGATACCCCTGACAAATAGAGAATATATTTCTGGCATCCTTTCTTGATATAGAAGGCGCATTGATTTTCTGCACATTGAGAACTTGCGGTGGACAGTGTAATCACAGAATAGACTAGGACTATGTTTAAATGCGGGACTATAATTTCCAGCTGCGTTGGAGTACATAGAATACGGTTTAGAAAAGAGTACACCGCATAATGGAGCTCTACTCTCTACTCTAATGGAACATTGTTGTAAATAAATTCTTCTTCAAAATGAGAGGAGGCGCCACAAAAATATTATACTATGAAAATGACGTCGTGCTGCTTGTTAGAGTTACATTTCTGCCAAAGATAAGAAAACACATGGCGTCGGCACTCAGAAAACAATGTGAATAAGACAAGAAAACAGTCTTATTGGTGCAGTGAGTTCAATTCCTCAGGCTAGGCTATCTCTTGAGGTTTAATCAAATACAGATGTACTAGGTCGGCCCCTAGACTTAGAGCGCTAGGCGATTTAAGGCCTGACAGTATTGGACCATTCTACGAAACGTAGTAGGACAAGTCCCGCGGAGACAAAAGGACTATATGACTTCTGCCATTAACTTAGACAAACTCTTCTCAGTCGATATCCAGAACAGTTACGAAGGGTCAAATATGCTTCCGTCTTGCGGCTATATAGACAGTTGATATCTTCTATAAAAATTTTTGTTATAAAATTCCCCTATAGGTCTTTGAAGACTCCCAACAGTCTTTACTTGAACGCCAGAAATCGTTTGAAATGTGTTTAAGGGTTTATTTTGTACTTATTCACAACTAGTATTAGATGAGTTCAGCACTTCTATGCAAAACATCACGGACATCCTTTTTATAAAACGTTTCAGGCCGCTATATTACTTCTGTAGAGTAACTCTTTGCTATTTTTTTAGGAAACCTATAAAAAGATCTTTACAGCGTAGTGTTTTACATAAAAATGCTGAACACATCTTAGAAGTTAAATGTAAGACTTACATTATTTCATATGCTGCGTCACTATAACTACCCAGCAAAAACTTTTGTCATTTTTGTATTCGGTAGTACTTTATTAATGGGTTACAGATTAATGAGTGGTACTTATTTATCTTATTACTGGACTCTAAATTGGAACTACTACTTAGTTTTTAATAAAATCTTTAAAAATCTTAAAACTTAAAAAAAATGTTATCATTATCCGAAAGTAGTTACCATTTGTTTATATCTATTAATAAAATAAGTAGACAACCACTTTTTGAGTCAACATGTTTTTGTATATGAAAACTAATTTTTGTTGCTTAAACTTATAAGTCAACAATAGCTGAGTGGGTAAAGTTCTTGTCTTCATATCTGAACGAGCACGGGTTCGTATCCCAGCTGGGTCAAAAAAATAATAAATAAAACATAATGCGTATAAATTCTTTTTTCAATTTTATTTTGTTTATTTGACTACTTATTTTTTAGCTTCAAGTAAGCCAAATAATAACTAGTTAATTGCTTTGACAATGTAAATACATTTGTAAGGGGTACCACTTATTTTTTGGACTTGTCAAACAAAAATAAGTAGTTATCGATTCAAATTGTAAGTAGTTACGACTTAAATCCTCATATACTTTTTTGCCTACCAGTAAGCAAAGTTTTTGCTGGATATGTGCTAAAGTAGGGGAAATTTGAATCCTAGATGTAAGCTTTCAAAACGCAGATACATACACATATATATTTTTGGTGCCTCCTACCAGAATCAGTCGTTAGAACCTTATTATTTTGGAAATAAAATATTTTGTAGCACACTGTTACTAGAATACTTTAAGAGCTACGCTAGCAGATTTCTTAAGAAATTTATAAAAACATTGAGTTTCTCTGAAAAAACAACAAGAAAAAATTGTGATAATAGCATACGAGTACATTTGCTAACAGAAAAATTTCCTACTAACTTTTAATTTTGAGTGTAACTAAAAACAAATCATAAATTCTGCCAAATTTTGTTATGTATAATGTAATTATATGGTTTCCTTTTTTTATTACGAATAAAACACGAACATTGCAAATATAATTTGCAGGTGAAAACAACAAAAAATGAAAAAAGGACACCTCAAAAGTGTTGGAACTCTCATACTGATGAATCGAAAACAATCTTAAAATTATACATAATCTCAAACATAATTCAAAATATACAAAACGAAAAAAAGCACACACTAGCAAATTATTAAAACAAGTGGTAAAAGTGTTGCCTTGCAACACTTTAACACAAAATACCATAAAATTCCAAGAACTTAACAAAAAACCAAATAACATGAGCTTAAATCCTTAATAAAACAAACCGACAATTCGCCACCGTACTGTAATTAACGGATTTATAAAATTCGAACAAGGTGTTACTTGTACCCTTTGATGCTTAAGCATTTATTAGAGCAAACAAGTTTAAGCAGAATCGGACAAGACAAAGCAAGGCAAGACAAGACAAACTGTTGAAGATGGCAAACTTCAATACACATAATTACTAATGATATTTAATTTGAAATAACTTTTTAACCTCAATGTATTGAGCCTTCTTCCTTCATTTGCTAGGGATTTGATAAGATTTAAGTGCTGCTTTTGCCAACACATCCTGTGTATTTTTCCCTTTTTTTTTTTTTTTTTGTTTGGTGTTAATTTGTCCAACAGAAAATCACTTGAAAATTGTAGTATTGAGATTATAAATGTGTCTGAATCATTTGCTTGTTTTCCTAAAAGATTATTGAGAAAATCAAGAAAAAAACAAGAAGTATTTTTAACACATGATGCATTTCAGCTTTAATGTGTTATTAAGTTTTTTTGTTCTGTATAAAGATTTGTAATTTCAGCAGGTGTTGTCTTAAGTATTTAATAGTGTGTGATAAACTCCGCTAAACAGAGAGGACTGTCAAATCCTATTCATTTGTAAAGTTCTCTTAAGGCTCCTTATCTCTTGGTGTAGTTTAAGTCTGTCTATTTATGTCTAATAATTAAATAATTTGTTATAGTTAAAAAAATATTTTTTAAATTTATTTAACAGCCTACACAATTCATTCACTCATTCAGTCATTTATGGTAAAAAGTTCGGAAAAAAAGAACTTAATTCATTCCAACATGTTGTGATTTGGTTAAATTTATTATTTCAGTTGATACTTGCTGTTTATTTTTATTATTACTGTTTTTTGTCGCCTGTGCACTGCATCATATTTATGTGTGTATATTAATAATGATCATTAAGGTGTGTTTTAAATTAACTACATGTCATTATTAGTGTTTCATTTACACTTTAGCACTAACGTTAACATATTTCAACTCTTTTTTTTTCTTTTTCAATTTGGTGCATTTTCATGCAGACATCTAACAGCAAAAATTACTGCATTATCGCACAATTGCAAACGCAAATGGTAGTGGCAAATTAAACTTACCACATGTGGGTAGTAGATGAATACCAATGAATAGTGACAACAAAAACAACAAAACAACAACTAAAAATAAGTTTATTGTTTACTAATAAATAAATCACATGGAAAAGAAAATTTAAAAATAAAAATGTTAACAACTCCAATGAATAAGAAAAATTAACCAACAAGTCATACTTGCAACTTATCGAAGTTATTACATGTTTCCTATACCCTTCACCACTGGTGCTAAGGGGGTACACGAGTAGAACTTTGTTGATATGTTTGTAATTACTATAATCTTGGCTTGTGACTCCATTAATCGTACTAACTAGAAATTCTGCAACATTATACACTGAAAAAATTATTTTACTTAAATTCAACGAATACAATTCATTGACCTAGATTAGACTTGCCAGACGGCCTTGATTTGGCAGAAAGCTATTTGTCAAGTTAAAAATTATAGTACATATAATATAATATGCTTCAATGAATGAATTATACTAATAGAGAATAAATCAAAAATTATATAGAAACAAGGCAAAGGTTATAATGACAATCTTTCTCCTAGGGCTTTTCCTTTTCAAATCAGAAGCTAATAAATTTTTAAAAGTGATTTTATCAATAGTTCCCCTTACAAAAAACGGTCGTGCCTTTATTAAAAATAGAACACATTAGCTTGGAAACCACTAATAAATATTCCTCGAGTCTATAGATGATGATAACTTATATACAGACTACGATATTCTTGCAAAAATATTTCTGGTGACTAAATATGGTGAAATTAAAAAGGGACGACGAGAAATCTAAAGTATTCAAAAATTAATTTCGTTGGTATTTTCGATTCCGGTAAATAGTTCGTTTTATAAAGAAAGAAAAAGAATGTAATTTGCCCAATTAATGATACGAACTAATTTCAATAAAAATTTTATATTATCAAAATTTTTTGCATACAAATTAAGGTACAGCAGAATCAGTTAAAATGGTTATCAGATATACCAAATATCTGTGGAGAAAATAAAAATTCTTAAGAGTATGTTTTGTAATGTTGAATATTCAAAGAAAAATTTGGCTGTACGGAAGGTTGAACTGACATCAGATGTTTCGATACCACAACAGTCTTCTCATCAGAGCCCTTTCGCCTACACTGTCAACGACGGCAGCAACAACAGCCTAGCGAAAATACTATTTCCTTAATAAACCCAATTAACAGATGTGTGGCCACCTCGTCACCTATTACTGAATTTTCTTTTTTTTTTGTTGAACATGACAAAGAAAATGCAGCTAGTGCAGTTCCGAACCTTTACAAAAATTCAATAATAGGTGCTATTCATCACGAGGTGGCCACACATCTGTTAATTGGGTTTATTAAAGAAATAGTATTTTCGCTAGGCTGTTGTTGCTGCCGTCGTTGACAGTGTAGGCGAAAGGGCTCTGATGAGAAGACTGTGGTGGTCTCGAAACATCTGATGTCAGTTCAACCTTCCGTACAGCCAAATGAATTTTTCTCGAAAACTAGACCCACTTGGATGAAAATCTGAGATTGCAAAATTTATCATTGAAAATCAATTTCAAGAAATATATGTACACATTTTTCTTAAAAACTGAAAATTAAAATCAATAAATTTTATTTAAAAAGTCGTTAATTTGTGGGAAGTTATTATACATATGTACGTACGTTAGTTAATATTTCTTTAATTGTATTTCAATTGTTTTAAATTGACAATTGTAATTGATATCATGCAAATTATTTTAAACCACTAAATGGAAATAATGCAAATAATAATCTTAATTTCAAGAAATAAACCAATTGAAATTTAATACTAATAATAAATTTAATTTATATCAAAAACTGCTGAAGACAAAAAAGAAATACAAATTCAATCATGTTCTTTTTTTCCATTATTTCCCATGACCTCGAATAAAAAGGAGTAATTTGAAGTAGACAAATTGAGGTTTGTAACTTAACAAAACTACTACCTGTACAACAAAAACAATTACAATAATAATGGACGAAACGAACAAAAGCAACAACGTGATTTTGAAATTAAATTAAATTATAAATCTGTGGTTTCCATGAACAACCGCACAACTGTTGTTTATTTGTTTATTAGAATAAAGCGTCTCATGGGTCGTTAGACTTAAAATTTTTGTGAATGAGAATCAGACAAAAGTCTACCATTTCTGCTGACACTTGTATGGCAAAGCAAAGCTTTGACGTCGATACCATTGCAATGTACTCGCATTGATATACATTCGAATAATTTCAATTTTTGAATCCAAATTGATCGTAACGTTATATTCAGAAAGAATTGAGCATGATTAATATTCCAACGAACAAGAGAAATATCAACACCAAGTTAATTTTTCAACGTACACAGCAGAACAGAGTAGCGTCACTTTCGGAAGCTGCTACACTTCCATCGTTTGTGCTCTCGTGTATTTGCTTATCACCACTTGTCAAGTGGCTCTCTTGAATGTGATTTTAATTCTTATATAAAAAATTTTTTTGTGAAAATTGAATACGAGAATTAAATCACTCTCTAGCTGATATTAAAGTGCACTTTCCCAGCGTTGCCATCGGTATTATTTTTCTTCATTCCCAAAGTGGCGCTACTCTGTTCTGCTGTGTACGTTGAAAAATTAAGGTGATGTTAATTTTTCCCTTGTTCCTTGGAATATTAATCACGCCCAATTCTTTCTGAATATAACGTTACGAACCTTAGCCTAATAATGAATTTGGATTCACAAAGCAAATACGTTCGAAATAATCATATTAATAAATTTAAATTTTTATTCAAAAAATTTTATTCTAACAATTTTTATTCGAAAAATTCTACTTAAATGATTTTTATTAAAATATTTCTTATTCGGATAATTTTATCGTAAATTTTCCGATTTGAATCAATGAGCCACCAAAAGACGCGGAATCAATTGACCTTTCAGTCATACATGAAAAGTATTTTTTTCATATTTCTAATTGTTTCGCAGCTATTCAAAAATTAACGGCGATTATTTTTTTTCATAATAAAACCTTTTGTGTTTACCTTATTTTAGCTAATTGGGCCGTTTTTTGTAAATAAAAATTCCCGACGTTTGGTAGATTATTTTTCTATTTCTACGGTGATCGTAATTTTTAATTTTTTAGACTACATAAATATTTTTTTTTAATTGCAAAAACAATTAACAACATTTAAGCACATATTATTCTAATATCACAGTAAAAGCGATTTTAAAAGCTACAACTTTGCCTCAGAGAGTAAATCAAAATTCCGAACGGCTTGCAAGATACGAGCCTGAGAAAATGATCCGTTTTTTGCAAAAGTGACACCGAGGCCCAAATCTTTGGGGGCCCATAAAAAAGGTGCATTACTTGGGGCAAAACTGGGAGACACGGGTCTTTTCTCACGTAGTGGTGTCCGTATATGGCTATATTTTTTCGTTTTGCACTGTGTATTCCAGTACAGTTAAATTAAAATGAATTGATTTCAAGTTGAAACAACGTGAATTTGTGAGTTTTATGGTAAAGCAACGCGGAGAATCATGTTAAATCAAAATTATTTCAAGTTGAAACATTATGAATTTAAAGTAGATATTTTATCAATTATTTTACTTACGTGATGTGTCTTCGCATAGGGATCAGAAAAATTTGTGTTGTAGTTGACTGTCCCACCTAAGATTTCCACTCATCCCACATCCTCAAACATACTTTAGATATACGCTAATATACGAGTAAATACTATCATAGATAACATGAATTTCATTTTAATTCAACATTTACATTTACACAACACGACCATCAAAATAAACAACAACAAGTCAGACACTTGAGCACAACAGTGCATTGTAGCTATGAATAAAGCAAATAACCACTACCACACCCAAGCAACAAATTACACTAGTCTGCAAAAAAAGAAATATTTTGGAGCTTTGGAGCGCTACGTGACGCACGTTACATTTTTTCTTAATATCTATAACTTTTTAATTGTACAATTTACAACAAAACTGTATTTAGTGGAGTTGTAGATAACATTTTATCAAAATTTTCATATTCGTTATAGTTTACGAGATTATCTAAAAACAGTCCCACCCTTATTTTCAAGATAGGGGGCGCTTCTGACCACCTCCGACCTCGAAAATTCAAACTTAATGATGAAACAGAGCTAAGTCTGCAACTTCAGTCAAAAGCGTTGCCGAATAAACAGGCCCAAAACTAAATCGACGACAGTAGCTTCAAAATGCTCTCATATTATTGTTTATTTTCTTTTGTTCTTATATTTCTTATGAAAAATGTATGAAATTTTATTAAAACACGACAACATTGTTGAGAGAATGAGAGGCTAAAACTGAGAGCATGAGAAAAAACGTGTTCTCAAAATAAAATAGATTATATCTCATGACCAGGGCTGTCAGATTTATTTTGAACTTTTTCGTCAAATTCAACGTCAAAAATCGCCAAAATCGTCAAATTGGGTTTTCCTTAGATATAGATTTTTTTTAATTTTAAAAGCATTTTGTATAAATAATAAAAAATAAATTTTGTCCGAATGGCTAAATTCGCCAAAAATAGAAAAAAAATCGCTAAAATGTACATTTTGTTTAATTTTTATGCAAAAATTATTCGAAAACAGCGTTACGTAATATGTGAATAGCCCCTAAAACAAACTTCAGTCTGTTAGGAGGCGAATTTCCGCTTTCTTAATTTGTCCGTGGTTTATATGCAATTCCTAGCTTACATATCAAATTTGAGTTTTCTAGGGCTTTATGAGGTACCTTAGAATTTTGATTATATTTCTAATTTTATGATTCATGATTATACTCCTAATATAAAGTCAATTCTTGAGGAGTATACTCAAAAATTTTTTCATATAATTACAGTTTTATTACATATCGAGAACAATATACACTTCATCCTCAAGAGTAGGGTAATTAAATTGGTTCAGCCTTTCTTGAGTAGGTATTTTACAACTCGTAATAACGCTTCCAGAAGTTCAAATTGCATTCTATTTCGCAGATGAGTTTTGATGTGTTGAAAATACTGTTTCAATGCATTTTGTTCGCGTACATACATATGAATGTATAAAAATGCATTCATAAAACTACCAGAGTAAATATAATGTTATTTTTTCATACTGATTTTTAAGTTTCCCAAAAAAAATCATGGCTTATCAAAAATAGACAACAAAATCGCCAACTACTTTATAAATCGCCAAAAAAATATCGCCATGTCGCCAATTCGAAAATTAAGGCGCCAAACAAGTTTTAAAATCGCCACGTTTGGCAAGAAATCGCCACATCTGACAACCTTGCTCATGACTGCTTTTTACGGCGTATGATTAATTAGAATTTGTATGGAAAAACTCGTCTAGCCCCAGTTCTGTTTCATCATTTAAGCTTATGGTCACATGTTTAACTAAGCACATAAAAAATAGCATCCTATATGAAATGCAAGGTTGGGTCTTTTTTTCGGTGTAGGTATGTATATCCCTGCCATTCAAAAAAGGATCACCCAAAAAAAGTTTCCTTTATATATTGTTAATGTTACATACATATATAGGACATTATTCCATCAACATATATATAAACAGTTTTGAAAAGTCTAAAATTCTGTCCTTGGTAGAATGATTTATTTATTCCTAATATCCCTAGCTTTCGCATTATTGATACAAAAATTTGAATTTTTGCCCTCTTAATTTTTTTAGAAGTTTTTTAAACCAAAAAAAAGTTTAGTTTTGCATGAAAAAAATTTTTTTTCGCCGCTAGTTTCGGAATAACTCCCAAACAGTTGAAAATATAGAAAAACATTATGTACGTGACTTTAAGGTAATTTTATGCCGTATCTTTTGTTGGTATATTTGTTCGAATCGGACAAGGAGTTCTCGAGTTATGGTGGAATATACTGAATGGAAATATTAGTCATGCCCATTAAAAATATGTGAACGTGATAGAAAAAAAACTGAAAACGGATTTAAATTAAACTTTATATACTCCGTATATTTTTTATTTAAAGGCGATATTTTGTCTGCCGACCAGTGTTACTTCTCATAAATTTAATATGATATCCAATCAACATTGCATCATGTTGATTTTGCATTGGTATTTTTTTCTGTGTGTATGAACCAAATAATGTTTTGTTGAATAGTTTTGTTTTATGTAATTCTTTTCACTTGTGGTTTTTCTTTATTTTTTTCATAAGACAAGCTATTTTTTATTGCTATGCATTTTTAGTTGGGTGAAACTTGCCCATCACTTTAGCTAAACAATTCGTAACTTTTTAATTTACGAAACTTAATTTGCCTGTTTTAATGAAATCTATAAATATTATTCATGATTATTTCCATCAGCTTCAATATCATCCACGCAAATGAGGATGATGTTTTAACTGGTTTTTTGCTTCAGTCTGTTTTCGATAATGTTGTTTTAATTTAATAAGAATTTGCTGATATTTAAAACTGTTTTTCGTGATTTTTATTAATTAATTAGCCTCGAAGCTATAATTTTATATAAATGTTTTTTTGTTTCAATTGAATTTTCATCTCATGTAGTAAATTAATAAAGAAGCAAATGCTAGAATTGCAGCAGGTGTTTGTTTGTGGCACCTAAAAGTAAAAGAGTGATTTCTACTTTTAACCGACTTAAAAAAAAGATGTTCTCCTAAAAATCCGCCATTGATAAAAAGATTTCGGACTTTTTTTTGTTTATTTAAAAGATGCACTGCCAGATTGGTCCTGTTTAAAAGTGGGCGGGCTCACGCCCATACGAAGTAAATATGCATTTCATTTAATTATACTCAACCGATTCCTATGAAACTTTGCACACACATTAAGCTTCTGTTTTAATACTACATCCTGATTAAAAAAGTGGGCAGTGCGATGCCCATGCAAAGAAAATATTATTTATAAACAACTTCTACTAAACTGATTCATATGACTCTTTGCATACACATTTAGTTATTGCTACAATACAACAGTATGGTCAGAAAAGTAGGCAGTGCCACGCCTATGAAAAGTAAATTTTCGTTTAAACTACAAACTTCTACTTAACGGATTCTTGTGAAACTTAGCACCCAATTAGTTCTCGTGAAAGTACATCATTATGGTAAAAATTATGGGCAATGCCACGCCTATTTTGTAGTCGTTTTTTTTTTTTGCAAGAATTATTAAGTAATGTAATATGAGAACAAAAATTTATAATAAAGTCAGTAAAGTGCGACCTTGACTCGCACGCCAAGGGCCCGGTACGAATACTATTTACATACGAATATCCCTTTTTTCCTTTTGTCGATTTAAATTATTTTTTTTTAACTAATTTTAGCATGATTTTTACCGTTTCGGTGAACTTTTTCGTTTTAGCGATTTTTGTTAGTTTTGGCGTTTTTTCAGTTTTGCCATTTTTTACGATATTTTTCGTTTTGGAGATTTTTTATTTTTTTGCTATTTTTTGTCAGTTTCGGGGCGATTTTTTTGTTTTGGCGATTTTTTCGGTTTTTGCGATTTTTGTTAGTTTAGGCGACTTTTTTCGTTTTGGCAATTTTTTCGGCTTTTGGCGATATTTTTTTCGTTTTTGCGACTTTTTTCGTTTTTGCAATTTTTTATTTTTTTGCGATGTTTTTCGTTTTTATGAGATATTTTTTTTATTTTTGTCGATTTGTAGTTGTAGCGGAGTAATTCCATTTAGACGGGTGTGACCATTTTACACACTTTTTTGTTATAAATCAAGAATATAAAATTTTTACTTTAAAAAAACGTTGTGTCTCGCAAGGACATTAAGCTTAAGGCTGAGGCCACACGGGCGTTTTTAAAACGCGGCGTTTCTGCTTTTTATATTAAATTTGAAGTTTTAAAAAATTGAGAACTTTCAAATTTAATATAAAAAGCAGACACACTGCGTTTTAAAAACGCCCATGTGGCCTCATCCTAAAGTCGTTGAATAATGGGTAGCCACTGTTAAAACACGATTTCTTCCCAGAAAGCTGCGACGGGTGTGACCTTACAAATCTTAGTTTTAAAGAATTATGACTTTCATTAATTTTGGTATAGATATCTGTTAAAAGTGTTTTTAATTGTATTGTGTATTTACTGTTTGACAAAAAACTATTTTTCTTATAAAAAAAACTACTTTTTAAAATGAGATGGGTGGGACCGACGGGTGTGACATATTACGAAAATTTAAGAAATTCGAAGAAATAAAACTTTTTATTGATTTAATTAATATAAAGATAAACTCATAAGAAAATAATAAGACATTAAATTGTTTGCTATTCGTTCTATTATAGACAGCAGAATACTCTAGCTGAATATTTTTTTTAAATTCACTTGTGAGATTTTTTTAAATATGATAAAATTATTTTTTTTTCCTTGCATAAGGCCGTTTCAGATTTCAGATTACGTGGAATTTTTTTAGTTTTTGCCCTGTTTAGTTTTGACGACTTTTTTCGCTGTTTGGCGATTTATTCCGTTTTCGCCACTATTTTCGTTTTAGCGGCTTTTTTCGTTTCGGCGATTTTTTGCGGGTTTTGACGATTTTTTTCGTTTTGGCAATATTTTTTTTCGATGTTTTTCGTTTTTAGGAGATATTTTTTGTTTTTGGCGATTTTTTAGTTTTAGCGATTTTTTAGTTTTGGCGTTTTTTTTGTTTTGGCGTTTTTTTTTTTGGTTTCTGACGAACTTTTTTTCGTTTTTTACGATATTTTTAGTAGAGAGGTAACGAAATATAGGCGATACCGATACGCATATTGAAATTGAATTCAAGTTTATATTAAAAAAACTCAAGTAGGGTAATTTTTTTATTATACAAAATTACAGTGTAAGAGATTATTAATATTTAAAATGTATATTAACCCAGTAAAAAAAATTGGAAGTAATTTGTAAGGAACTACATTTTCTATATTGAAAGAATATCCAGATAATTAGTAGAAAAGCAAGTAAAAATTTATTTAAGTCATACAAAAATGTTTAATTCCTTTATAATTTAAAAAAATACTCGCCTTGCTTTTTAAAAATTCGATTTTTAAAAGAAAATTTATGAACTAATATTCTTCTAAATAGCTTAATTGTCAAAATTCTTCTAAAAGTTTATATTTTTCACTTACATTTACATGAAAACACAGTTTTACCGTTTAAGTTCGCATAAAAAGAAAACAAGTTGCGAAAATGGGAAATTTTTCATCCCTTTTTCTGGGAGGAAAATATCATTATAGAACGCCAAAAAAGAAATTTTTCTTAATATCGCTTCCAATTTAGTGATTGGTAGTCGAAAAAGAGAACTTCTTGCAATGACAAATATCGCCGATACCGATGCCTCGAAAAATCTGAAGTGTCGCCGATATATCGGTATAGGTACCGGTATCGGTTACATCCCTAATTTTTAGTTTAGCGATGTTTTTTCTTGTGGCACTTTTTTCGTTTTGTCGATTATTTTCGGTTTTTGCTGATTTTTTTTAGTTTTAGCGATTTTTGTTTCTTGCACTTTTTTCCTTTTGGCGACTTTTTCGGTTTTTGACGATTTTTTTTAGTTTTGGCACTTCTCTTTGGTGATCTTTTTTCGTTTTTTGATGATATTTTTATTTTTAGCGATTTTTTGTATTTTTGGCGCTTTTTTGAATTTTGAGGATTTTTAGCATTTTTTTAGGGATTTTTTGCCACCTTTTTAGTTTTGGTGATTTTAGCGTTTTAGTGATTTTTTCACTTTTGATGCTTTTTTCGTTTAAGTGCTTTTTTCAGCGATTTTTCGTTTTGGCATTTCTTTTTTAATTTTTGAATTTTTTTAGTTTTACCTTTTTTTAAATTTCGAGAGTTTGCCTCTTACGATTTCCAAGATACAGCAATGTGTCTAATTTACATAGTCAAAATTACATTAACTAATAGAACACCCTTTAATTTTTATTGTTTTAAATATCAGTGTTAATTGGTGTGGTCTATTCTACAGACTGCACCATTTAACACTTACTTTGAAAACTTAAAGTGTCTATAAATTGTATATTACATTACTATTTCAACAGGTTTCGTTGCTCGGCTTAGAGCACCCTTTAATTCTTAACTGTCATATATTTGTTGTTGTAGCGGCCAAAGTTTTACAAATTCTGTGAACAGTTTAGGTTCGCAGCTCTTACGGTTCTCGAAAAAACAGCTTGTGACAGACAGACAAAGGGACGGACTGGCAGCGTAACGAAACCGGAACCGTAAAAACCATATTGGATTATTCATCCGAAAATAGTTTGAAACAAATGGTCATGTTGTAAATACAGAGCTGAAGAGTGACGTCCTAGATATAAACTACAGTTGATTTTTTTGAAAATTTATTTGAAGTTTCTTTCCTAAGTCTTTTGTTTTTCCTATTAATCTAACCAGACTATGTTAACCATTGTTAACCATTGTCTTATCCAGCGCATGAAATTCGCAACTTTTCATTTACTTTCAACTCAAAATAAATTCATAATTGACTCAAATTCCTAGAAAATAAAGTTAAAGATATCAAAAAATCTGGTGTGAGAAATAAATTGAGCTCATCATCAAAATCAAGCAAAGATAAAATAAATAAACAGGAAATTTCATTTAACACTTCCACGAAACAACTAAATAAATCAAATCAAATAAACAAAATCACAAAAGAAATCCAATAATATTTTTATGCTGGCAGCAGCAAAACAATTGAATCTTGAAGTATTTCGTTTTTTTACGAATTTATTAGAAAGATTTCGTTTGTTCCCACACAATAAGTTGCCCTTTTTTATGCGATCTTTGGCAATTGTGCTTTTAAATCAAAAGGGACTACTGCAAACAAAGATGAATAAAATAAAAAAAAGAATTATACCTTGAAGTTGTTTTTAGACAAAACGTGTACAAAGTTGAGCTTTCGCTTTATGTTAAGCCAGTTTTATCGTATTTGTGTATGCAACAAAACGTTTTCCAGTTAAATAAGCAAGTGGCATCATCACCGCCATTCATTCAACCTTTTTGCGATCATGATCACGATTTTCGGAGAATGATTAACAGTAGTGAGTTTAGTTTTTTTTTTCTTTGGGATTTCACATTTTTTTTTTCTTGTTTGAATGTAAACTTTATTTTGCTAATAATTATATCCTAGAAGCTAAACACAGTGGGCTTAAAAAACATATTTTTTATAGAAATTGCAAGTGAAAATATTTTTGGTTTTTAGAAAAATTATTTAAGATCAATAGGCCGAACAATGGGAAGCATTTTAGTATAATTCTGGGCGCTTAAGAGTGCTAAAGATACAAACCTGGCCAATTCATTTTTATGAACGTGAACAAAGTGCAAATGAAGATTATGCTTAAGCTGTTTTACTATTTTTGTGGTGAATTAATAACTAATTAAGGCCGTTTCAGACTATAATACAAGTATTAATGTTTTTGAAGTAAATGCCTCTCTGATCTAATTGTTGTTTGAAAAACTTCAAAAAACAATAGCAAATTAGGTTTTACTTTCCTTTGTAAATGTATCAGCAGTTTAGAAGATACAGATCTATTACCATTATTTTTGCATTTGGCCCTACTGTGCGACGTTAGATTAGTGCAGGTATTTGTATTCAAATAATTGTTATTACAACACATTTATACGAATAATAGCTATTCGAATAATTTATGCGAATAGTTTGTACATATTTGAATAATTTATACGACTAATTTTTATTCAAATAATTTTATTCGAATATTGTTTAATTTTATACAAATAATTTTATATCTTGACTTTTGTGCTTACCCATCTCGCTTACAGGGAAGTATGAGATATTGCAAACACTTTCGAATCCCTAACAAAATATTTATTTGTCAAGTTATAGTGCTTCCAAGTGGGAATTCTCCATATAAAAATCATACCTCTTGTAAGCAGGTTTGTAAGCAGAAGTATTGATTCTCTCCCTTACAATCCTGCTTCTATGCAAGCTCCAATTTTTGTTGGGATACTATTCTAAATTTTAATCTGAAAAGATTTGTTCGAATAATATCTCTGCAATATACATGTATGAATAATTTGCATTCGAATAATTTATACGAATCATTTTTATTGGAATAATTTTATTCGAATATTGTTTATCTTAATCATTTTTAATACAAAAAACTTTTGCTAGAATAATTTTGTGAAAATAAATTTTATTCGACGAATTTCTTGCGAATGATACTTATTCGAATAATTTTATTCGATTAATTTTAATTCGAATACTTTTCTTCGAATAATTCTGATGTTACTAATTTTATTCAATTGGTTTTTAAACGAATAATTCTAATTTTAATTTAAACAGTTTTGTTGGAATAACTTTTATTCGAAAAAAAATTTTTATTCGCTTAAAAATTTTTGTTTCTTTTAATTATTCCAAAACTGAACTTTCCTCCTTATCGTATACAAAAAATTTGGTTCCATCCAGGCTAAAGTCATATAAGGGATAAAAATTTCAAATGTTTACTCTTATGTTAATATCTGCAATATATGTGTACATGTGCGAATAATTTGCATTCGAATAATCTCTGCTAATAATTTTTTTCGAATAATTTGTACAAGAAAATTTTTATTCGACAATCTTATTCGGATATTGTTCATAATAACAGCTTTATACAGGCAGCTTTTGCTGAAGTTATTTTATTCAGAAAATATTTATTCGACGAATTTCATACGAACAATTTTTAATCGAATAATTTTATTCGATTAATTTTTTTTAAATAAATGTCTGGCATATAGTTTTATTCAAATAGTTTTTATATCAATAATCATATCCTAATTCAATATTTGAATAATTTGGTAGAGTAACACTCAATAGAAAATTTTTTATTCCAATAAAAACACTGCACAACAAAATAAATTTTTTTTAATTAAAATTATGACTGATTCCGGTACTCATTTTAGGGTGAGTTAAAGTTTCCCCATAGGTGCACGTAGTTTACTCACTCAGGCTAGGAAATCCTTTTAGCCTTACGTTTAAGGTATAAGATGTGTTCAGCACTTTTATGTAAAATACCACGAGGAACATTTATGTAGAATATTTTGGCCTGCTATATCGCCGCTAAAGGGGAGTTTCTTGGCCCTTATTTGAGAAAGGGACCAAAAGGCCCATACCACGAAGAGTTAGAGATTAAAATGTTCTAGAAGCTTTAAATTTAAAAAAATTTACTTTGTTATACAGTGCTATTGTTTCCTTTATAAATTAAAAAAGAAATCTTCTTACTTTTTTTCTTCGTGTTTACATTAAATTGTGATTACCGCACAAAAATGAAATTTTTGTTATTAAAAAATATTGAAAAAAAATTAAACGAAACATTAAAATTATTCACGTATGTGCGTGATCTTGAAATTATATTGAGACACGTTTTGTTTAACCAGAAAAAAACGTTCCAGTATTAACGTTATTGACCTATGATCTGTAATGATCCATCTTATACAATCTCTTGTGCACTTTTTCTTACTTTAAATACAAAAACATTTATGCTGGTTGTGGACTAAAAATTTACAACAAAAAAGTGCAAAAGATCAAAAACTTGTAAGAAAAATTTAAGAAACATGATTACTAAATGAAAAATCAAAAATCTCTTCATTGATCTCTTTGCACTGTTCAATTGTACAATAAAGTTCAATACATTTACTTCCACTACATCTTCTACATAATTATTTTTTTGAGTAGATATGATGGTCCATAAAAGAACAAACTTTATATTACATGCTTGTATAGTATGCTGATCATGATGATGATGATAATGATGATCGTCATCATAGCCAGCCAAGAGATCAACACCACTTAAATAATTTTATGATATTGATGGCGAAGACGGCCAAGAAGAAAAGGCCACATCGTAGTTGTACCTTTTGTATTTATAACTGCAACTTAATAAAAAAATAAATAAAATAAAAAAAAAACGAGCGAACAATTCAATTTTCCAGCCATACAGCTTCATACAACAATTTGTAAATTTTTAAGGTTCACCTTGCCGAACTAATAACAAAAGATTCAGCCAGATTTATGGTAATAAAATTGCACCAGGTTATCGTTGTTAAAACAAATAACTTGAAATAAACCAACCAACAGTAATAAAATTGAATAAAATAAGAAAAAAAGGGAAAGATTCAAATTGCACCTCTATGGAAGATGGTTACAAAAAATAATAATAGCAACAATGCAAAATATCTTAATCAAATACGAGTAAAGAGTGTAAGGCAATTTTGGAAATTTATGAAAATATGAAATAATAATAAATCAGTCTCAAATAATTTTATCAAAAATTTTATGCAATTGATTTAAAAAATCTTCACGTAATTACTTAGACTTTCTCATCCTCAAAAAGTTTCAACAGAACACGCATCAAGGCTACCGCCAAACAGTGACAATAGCGATTACAGTTTATGTTTGTATTAATGTTTATGGTCCTTCGAGCCGGCTTTCACTATCACGTCCAATACTGCAAGTTGCGCGCTCACAAAAATTATACCAGTGCAACCCGCGCGCAATGTTTACTCTTCAACGAATTCCAGTTATAATAAAATAAGTAAAAAAAAAATTTTATGTTAAATGGTTTTTTTTTACTTTCTAATTTTTTTACAAGACTGCGCGACGCTAAGAAGGGTATTGTGTTTATCAGCCTATGTATGTAATACATACATAGGCTGATGTATGTATATGTGTTCCTTTGCGGCACTACACTCTAAAACACTTTTGTTGAAAATTAGGTCGATAATAGTCGGCAACACTTTACAGATTATTATCGACCTAAAATTACACACGCATTATTTTTGAATAAAATGTTTGTACTAAAAAAAGCGATTGGCTGCGTGCAGGTTTGAACCGCAACCTCCTGACTGATAGTCTGACGTATCTACCATTCAGCCATAGCCGTACTATACTTTATGTTACATTTTTTCCACTTGGACTAAATATGTTTAATTTGAAAGGTTTTTTCTTTAGTAAAATAACTACAAAATCGATGTAATTTTAGACAAGAAGAAATTTTCAACACAAATTTAGACAATATATGAACGTAAATTTGAAGTAATGCTTTAGAGTGTATATAAACCGAACGCGTAGACCGATATTGACGATTCCTACGTTAATCGATTCGTCTTAATCCGGGGAGTGTCACTAAAGATATGACAGTAGTCAAAATTCAATTTGGTGGCCAACAGACGCCATTTTGTTTATAAGAAAAAAATAAAAAGTCGGCGAACTATATCAAAATGGGTATCAATCGACAGGTATTTGAAAATCATTTTTAGGTTTCTCTTATGATTTTTAATTTCGAATGACCATTTAGGATCTGTGACGGTTTAAAATTGTTTTCTTTTTTTACGCAGTCGGGTTTCTTGATTTTTTTAAATTTATGTCTTGCTTACTTATTATTTTGCTATTATCGACCTAATTTTCAACAAAAGTGTTTTAGAGTGTAGTGCCGCAAAGGAACACATATACATACATCAGCCTATGTATGTATTACATACATAGGCTGATAAACATAATACCCTTCTTAGCGTCGCGCAGTCTTGTAAAAAAATTAGAAAGTAAAAAAAAACCATTTAACATAAAATTTTTTTTTACTTATTTTATTATAACTGGAATTCGTTGAAGAGTAAACATTGCGCGCGGGTTGCACTGGTATAATTTTTGTGAGCGCGCAACTTGCAGTATTGGACGTGATAGTGAAAGCCGGCTCGAAGGACCATAAACATTAATACAAACATAAACTGTAATCGCTATTGTCACTGTTTGGCGGTAGCCTTGATGCGTGTTCTGTTGAAACTTTTTGAGGATGAGAAAGTCTAAGTAATTACGTGAAGATTTTTTAAATCAATTGCATAAAATTTTTGATAAAATTATTTGAGACTGATTTATTATTATTTCATATTTTCATAAATTTCCAAAATTGCCTTACACTCTTTACTCGTATTTGATTAAGATATTTTGCATTGTTGCTATTATTATTTTTTGTAACCATCTTCCATAGAGGTGCAATTTGAATCTTTCCCTTTTTTTCTTATTTTATTCAATTTTATTACTATAAATTTTAAGTTTTTTAGTTTTTTACTTTATGTCCTGTCTAAAATCTATGATCTGGCATTTTGTTTCGCACTCTGTACCTTGGACTTTGACTTTTGTTCATGGTGTACTGCATTCTAGTAGCCAAGCGCTTTCATTTAATACCCATATGGAGGGGGCTGACAATATATACTGACAGTATATACACTCTAAAACACTTTTGTTGAAAATTAGGTCGATAATAGTCAGCAACACTTTACAGATTATTATCGACCTAAAATTACACACGCATTATTTTTGAATAAAATGTTTGTACTAAAAAAAGCGATTGGCAGCGTGCAGGTTTGAGCCGCAACCTCCTGACTGATAGTCTGACGTATCTACCATTCAGCCATAGCCGTATTATACTTTATGTTACATTTTTTCCACTTGGACTAAGTCTGTTTCATATGAAAGGTTTTTTCTTTAATGTAATTTTAGACAAGGAGAAATTTTCAACACAAATTTAGACAATATATGATCGTAAATTTGAAGTAATGTTTTAGAGTGTAGTCTATCATTTTGTGATGGCCGCCATTTTGGAATTAGAACTTTTTCGTTGTATACTATATTCTACTGGTCAAAGCCTTTCATTTGCTATCCATATTGAGATGTTTTTAAACAAATATGTAACTAATTCGACATTTTGTGGCGGCGGCCAGCTTGGATTTACAATAATACTAAATACACATAATCGTATCGTCATCAGATCAATCGGTCATGAAAAGTAAAGGTGTTCACCAAATTTCAGATCAAGCGGTCAACAAGAGGGGGTAAAACTAAATATTACTTTTTATGGGTGTGGAGCAGCCCACTTTTTTCCACTTAAAATTGTATTGTCATGAAAGGTTAAGATGTTTGCCAAATTTCGGGTCAATCGGTCAAGAGGAAGGCAGGCGGTAAAAGTATACTAGTCAAAAGTAAATGTGTTTACCAAATTTCACATTAATCGGTTAAGAGGAAAAGGCTAAAGCTAGAGTATTAGTTTTAATGGGCGTGGCGCCGACCACTTTTTTCTAAAATTGTATATTCATCATATGTTAAGGTGTTTACTAAATCTCAGATCAATCGGTTAACCGGAAGGGGGTAAAACTGAATATTTCTTTTTATGGGCGTGGTGCATCCCACGTTTCTAACCTCAAAATTGTATACTCGTCAAAAGTAAAGGAGCTTACCAAATTTTACATCAATCGGTTAACAGGAAAGGGCTAAAATTACGTATTAGTTTTTATGGGCGTGGCAAAGCCAACTTTTTTAATTCGAAAATTGTATAGTCATCGTAGGTAAAGATGTTTACTACATCTCAGATCAATCGGTTAACAAAAAGGGGGTAAAACTAAGTACATAAGTACTTTTTATGAGCGTGGCGCATCCTACATTTCTAATCACAACATAAAATTGTCATCAAAAGTAAAGGCGCTTGCCAAATTTCAGATGAATCGGTCAACAGGAAGGAGGTACATTTTCAATTATTCCCCCTTATCGTGTTTGGCGACTTTCGCCTTCGACTACACATTTTTGTTATAGATTAAAGCAGGATCCAGTTTGAGCTTTCGGGGGGGAACTTCTAAGAAAAAACATACTATTTTTCCAAACTTTTTTTAAAAAATCTATAGAAATTTACTCGTTTTGTAACCGCACCTGATTAAGGACAGCACACTACATTTTTCTTTAATGTATTACAAAAATTTCGAAAATCGTCAAACAAGATAAGGGCCATTATATTTGAACCAAACTGCACAAACTCCAGGGCACATTGTGTGAGTGTCCAACTTTGGCTAAACTGAGAATCACGTTAGTTGTAGAAGCAACTCAATCTAAGACAGATGCTAGTAATTACTAAGGACTTCGTGATTAGAATGGACATCGATAATTACCAGCCGACTTCCAGAAATCACTAAAGTCCAGACCAAACACTGATGCTGGCGCAGGTCGACCCAATGGTGGACTGAACAATCAACTACTGAGGCACGTAAGGGTGTCGAAATGGTACTCCCCCACATAGATATATGTATGTATCTAAAAAAAGATATAGCGGTCCATGACTTTTCGGCATAAATTTTCATTAATACAAACGAAAGGAACTGGAAAAATACTTATAACTAAACTGAGTGTCACCAAAAATAATTTAATTCATATAATACGTACTTGAATAATTTTTAATCGAACATGTATTCGATTAATTTTTATTCAAATGCAACCTCTAGAAGGGTTACATGCTCCCTCCGAACCACCTGGCCAAACTATTTATTTGAGAAAACAACTAGGTCTCTTTACGCCAGGGAACATTGTGTGATACTGGAGAAGCAGTTCGTTCTAGAATGTCATCTAAAGAGTTGCCTTAACTGCAACATTTTTCATTTAGGAGATCCACCAAACCATATCAAAAGATATCCGCAACTACTCAACTAACCTCACTTTCGCTGGGTTCATAGACTAGCCGGTTAAACTAATATAATTTCTTGGCAGGAACATTGCAACACAATCGCCAGCTTAAGAAAGTATACACATTATTAAAACTATTTACTACAATAACAGAATTATATTCGCTTCGATACTCAAATAAAAACTTGTAAAAATCAAAAGATTACAAAATGTTTCAGAACAAATTTTTTCTTCTTCGCGAATGTCATAAAACATTCAAAGTGAATGCTTACAAGTAGCACTTCCATGCAATTTACAACATCTGTCACTCTAACCTCATCATGGAAAGAGAGACAACCAACCATCAGTAGTTATAGTTATGACCTTCAGTCTAACCTCACATACTTACTCAACATGTGAAGGAAAAACTTTATTTCTATTGGGCATATTGTAACAACTGTTGCAACGGCAGCCGCCGCCAACAAATATTGAAATCTTCAATCATCATTCCAAACAATAACATGCCAATAGGTCCATCCGCGAGTAAAAGTTAAAATATCACACACACACACACACACACATTCAGCAGAATGGGGAAAAACTTTTCATTTATTACAAAATCAAGCATGAACAATTTAAGTGATCTTTGCTCACATACTAGTTACTCGTACTAACTAAACAACTGATCAGCAGAAGATGTTGATGATGTTGATGATCATCATCATGATACTGCAGTATTAACTTAAGTGAAGAGAACAGAATAAGCAACCAAAAAATTAAAAATAAAAAAATTTACAACAATCTTCTGGTAAAACATTAAACATAAATGATCTTGCCGAAAGGTCATTGTGATCATTTCCGCATGATTACAAATCAACAGATATAATATGCTTATAGTACAACAAATAATAAAAGATGCAAAATTTTTTAAGAAAAAAATATCTGTTGCAATAAAGTTCGATATCGGTTCATTGATATGGATCTTCGAATTCAGAGAACACCTCAAGAAAAAGAATGGCCGAATTAAAATATATATATATATATGATCTTGGTGGCAAATTCTCGATGGGTGGTCTCTTGTGAGCAGGAACTAACTTTATTAGTTTCTTTCTTCCTGTTTACCCAACGGTAGATCGAATAAATTTACAACTTTCTTTATTATGTAATTTCATCGTCTGGTACTCCGTAAGTTTCTTGTTAACGATATTATTTTTCAAACTGTAAGTTCAATGCAAATCTACGTTTATGGAAATACCGGCCAAAAAAAACTTTACTTATTTTCTTAATGCCTGAAACTATAAAACAAAAACATTTGTTCATATACTGACTGCTGGCATTGCACCGATCTAAGTTGAATCTTGCAACACACATGTATGAACTTCAAAAGACATGCGGGTTAGAATTTTTACATGCTGTACAATCAAAATACAATTTTCAATGATCATCTTTAAAACATAAGAAAAAAAACAAAAGAATAAAATTAAAGTAACAGATGCAATATGAACAACTTCTAGCTGCTTAAATACAACAAAATATATTTAAGTAAAGCACTAGAGCATGAATGTTGTTTTCAAATTTAACAGATTTCTTAGTTCAGACCCATACACTAACAGAAGATCATGGACACATCGATACAACGAACGATATGATATGTACGATATGATATGTATAACATTTGGCGCACCTCCATGCTATTAGTTGTTGTAATAGTATCATAAAAATATTTATTATTAACATTATTAATTTACATTTACAACATCGTTCTTGGACTTCGTTTAAGACAACGTCTCGTTTATTTGTTTTTTTAATACTTTTAAGCTTCGTAAAGATCAGTTAACATCTATTTTTTTATATTCTTTTAATTGTTAACGAATATTAACTTCGTACAATTTTTCTCAGAGTGCTACAAAATAAAATTTTCAATGTGAAATCTCTGAGGGATCACTTAAGTTACTCAATTCAAGCTACAAAAAAATTTTTCATTAGTTGGTGAAAATGTTCTCTAAAAAAGGGGGAGCATTAAGTATAGGAGAAATAGTATTTGCAAAATTAGAGGCTTAAGAGAGGAGAAAATTTTCCCACAAAAAGGAGAGACTTAAATAAGGGGATATGCATTGGGGAGATTTGGGGAAACGTTATTATATTGGGAATTATGAGAAAGGAGAAGTAAGGGGAAAATGAGGAGCATAAGTTAAGGAAATTTTTAAAATGAGAGGGTCAAAAGAGGAAACGTGCGAATCTCCTCAGAAGCAAACAATCTCCACAAAAAGGTGGAGCCTTAAATAAGAGGAAATTTAATGGGAGATTTTTAAACGTTCTTATATTGGGAATTATATGCGAGTCTTTTCAGGAGAAAACACTCTCCACATAAAAGGGGAGACTTAAAAAAGAGGAAATTCAATGGGATATTTTTTTAAACGTTATTATATTGGGTAGTACGAGTCTAAGAAGGAGAAGTAGGAAATTTTGAACGAAGGGAAAATTAGGAAGGTAAAGAAAATTTGTAAAATTCGAGGCTCAAAAGAGGAGACATGCTAATATGCTCAGGAGAAAACAAACTCCACAAGAAGGGGAACCTTAAATAAAAGCAAATTCAGTGGGAGATTTTTTAAACGTTATTATATTGAGTAGTATAAGGGGTCTAAGAAGGAGCAGTAGGAAATTTTTAACGAATGAAAAATGAGGAACGTAAAGAAAACCTGTAAAATTTGAGGCTCAAAAGAGGAGACAGTTTAAAATACTCTTTCACAAGAAGGGGAGCATTAAATAAGAGGAAATCCCATGGGAAATTTTTCAAACGTTCTTATATAGGGAATCATGTGCGAATCTTCTCAGGGGAAAACACTCTTCCACAAGAAGGGGAGCCTTAAATAAGAGGAAATTCGATGGGATTTTTTTTAAACGCTCTTATATAGGGAATTATATGCGAATCTTCTCAGAAGAAAACACTCTTCACAAAAAAGGGGAGCCTTAAATAAGAAGAAATTCAATGGGCGATTTTTTTAACGTTATTATATTGTGTAGAAAGGGGCTACGAAGGAGAAATAAGATATTTTAAACGAATGAAAAATGAGGAGCATAAAGGAAATTTGTAAAATGGGAGGCCCAAAAGAGGAGACATGCTAGTCTCCTCAGCAAAAACATTCGACACAAAAGGAGAAGCCTTCAAAAAGAGGTAACATAATGAGAAATTTTTGGTAAACTATATAATATTGGGACTTATGAAGAAATAAAAAAAAGGAGAAATAAAAAATACATAGCAGGATGCTTAAAATATCCTATAGATTTGTTAATCGGCATTGTATTGAGAGCTATGAAGAAAAGGAGAAATAAAAATTTGATAACATTATTATAATGCGAACTTTGAAGGTTCTAAAAAGAGAATTAAAAAGTTTTGAAAGGAGCATAAATGAAATACTTAAAAGATGATCTAATTGAATTTCCTCAGGAGAAAATATTTCCTACAAAACGGGGGACCTTAAATAATATGAAATGAAATGAGGTTTTTTTTATTGTAAGCGATATTACACTGGGAACTATTGGAGGGGTTAAAAGGAAAAATAAAAATTTTACAGCAAGGAGCATAAAATATCACAAAAGGAATTTGTTTTAGTCAATATGTTAAACATTATTACTTTCGATATTAAAGAACTATATATTAACAAAAAGAAATTACTCTCTGAAAAAATGAGGAGCATAGGAGGAAATTCAATTTGTAAATAAGAAGTGGGGAAAAAAACATTCCCCACGAAGAGGGAATCTTAAATAAAAGGAAAAGTAATGAGGAGTTTTAGTGAACTATGGAGATGATAAGAACCACAAATAAATATTTTCAAATATCCAAAAGGGAATTTGTTTTAGTCGATTTATTAAATGTAATTATATCGGGAGCTATGAATGGGATCCACAAAAAGGAGAGCCGTAAATAAGAAAAAATGAGAAGCTCAAAAGAGGAGCTAATTCAATCTAATCAAGGAGCTTTAAATAAAGGGGCACCGTAGTTACGAGACTTTCTTAAACATTATTATAATGGGAATTATGAAGGCACTAACAAGGAGTACTACAAAATTGTTAACCAAGAGAAAATGTTTTAAGGTGCATAAAATAAAAGAAATTTTCAGAATGAACTAAATTCGAAAAATCAAAGACTCAAGAAAAGGAGAAACATTCACGCATAAAGTAAAGGAAATTTGTAAAATGGGAAGCTCAAACGAGGAAGCATGCGAATCTCCTTAGGGGAAAGCATTCCCCACAATAATAGCAACCTTAAAAAAGAGGAAGTTTAATGAGAATTTTTTTGTTAAACAATATTATACCGCGAAGTAGAAATAACATGCATGCATAAAGTAGAGGAAATTTGCAAAGTGAGAAGATCAAAAGAGGAGATATGGGAGTCCCTTTAGGAGAAAACATTCTCACCAAAAAGGGGAGCTATAAATACGTGGATATTTAATGGGGATTTTTTGCTGAAGTAGAAAGAACATTCAGGTCTAAAGTTTAGGAAATTTGTAAAATTGGTCGCTCAAACGGAGAGACATGGGATGCTCTTAAGGAGAAAACATTCCCCCAAAAAGGAGAGCCTTAAATAAGTGTATGTTTAATGGTGATTTTTTTGTTAATTATATTATACCGCAAAGTATAATATAGTTCACGATCAGACGAGGAGACAAGCGAATCTCCTTAGGAGAAAAAATACCCCACAATAAGAGGAGCCTTAAATAAAAGGAAGTTCGATGACGATTTTGATGATGACAATTTTTATGAACAATATTTACCGCGAAGTAGTAGTAACATTCACGCATAAAGTATAGGAAATTTGCAAAATGAGAGAATCAAACGAGAAGCCATATTAATCTACTTTAGAGAAAACATTCCCCACAATAAGAGGAACCTTAAATAGGAGGGAAATTATTATACCGCGAAGTAAAAGTAACATTTACGCCATAAAGTAGAGGAAATTTGCAAAATGAGAGGATCAAGCGGGGATAACATGCGAATCTTCTTTGGAGAAAATATACGCTGCAATAGGAGGAGGTTTATATAAGTGGAAGTTTAATGAGGATAAGTAGAAGTAATATTCACGCATATATATAAAATGAAAGGATCAAATAAGGAGGCATGCGAATCTTCTCAGGAGAAAATATTCTCTTCAAAAAGAAGAGCCTTAAATAAGAGGAAGTTTAATGCAGATTTTTTGGTGAACAATATTATACCGCGAAGTAGAACAAATTTGTAAAATCGGTCGCTCAAACGGGGAGACATTCGAATCTCCTTAGGAGAAAACATCACAAAACAGCACAAAAAGTTGAATTTTAATGAGAATTTTTTGGTGAATCATCATAAAGGGAATACAAAAAATGTAGGGCAAGGAGCTAAACTATCCTAAAGGGAATGACCGAAAAGGGGAGACAAGCGAAACTCCGCCGGAGAAAACATTACCTACAGAAAGGAGAGCCTTAAACAAGAATATTATACTGTTATTTAAAAAAGTTCTGAAAGAAAAAGTTTAAAATATCAACTTCATTTGTTTAATAACAGGGAATTTAACTTACAGCAAAAGAATTTGGCTTCATAAAACCAATGAAACAAATTCATTAGTTTTTTTCATTAATCCAATGAAAATATTGTGCAAGAGTTTCATTGGTTGAAACAATCTTAGTAGAGTTTTCATTAACCCAATGACGATTTCACAAATCCAATGAAAATTTCATTAATATTGTGAAAGAATATCGTTGGTTGAATTTTTATGAAAATGTTCAGTAAAGTTCAGCAAACGCACTTGGTGAAATTCCCATGGGATTAATGAAAAAAGTCTAATGAAATTATTTCATTGGCTTTATGATGCAAAATTATTTTAGTGTATCGCTATATTGAATACTATTGGGCTTATATTGGGATGAAGGATTGGTTGACAGAGAAGTCTAAGCCTATAATAAATAATTTATCGATTATGAAAAATCCAAAATGTATTCCAAAATACGATTATCCTGCATGTTCCGTAAATCGAGTCGATTTAAAAACGCTTGTTTTAGAAAAATTAAATCCACTAATAGCAAAAATGTCTCAGACTTTTTTGTAGTTTTATATTTTTTAGAGCTTAATATATCGTATCCAAAATTAAGTTACTATATATGGCTTCAAATACATCAATGTGGTCATTATTTATTTTTGGAAAACGAGAAATTTACTCGGATTCGATTTACAGAACAGGGCCGTATAATTACTTCAATGCTCACATTGACTAAATTTAGATAGCTGAAATATAACGTGTATGTATTTATTCAAACAAAGTGGTAATATATGTAGATACCATAGAAATATATCAACTGAACTGAAACAGCTGATTGTAGCGTTAAAGTCTCCCGAACTAATGGAAACAAAATAAACTCACCCCTTATTAATATTTCAAAGAAATATATTTCCCTCTTTAAATAATATACATACCTCATACGATAAAATATCTCATAAAATACCCTCACGAAAACTCTACACAAATGACAAAGGAGTAAAAAGCTGGGTAATTTTAGGCAAAACTTTGAAACCCCCTCACAAATAAAACCATAGTTTTGTCTCATAAAACATAAATGAAGGGAAATATTAAAGCGTATTATTACGAATTTTCAGATCATTGTTAAAGTCTCTGATAAGGGGATGATGTAGACTTTTGTTATACGAAACTCGTATTACGACCATAGAGTGCGAAGAGAATGAGAAAAGTAAAATGTGTGCAAATTACCAAACAAAACAATAGAGTTAAAAAGCGAACACGTGTTTGCTCTTGTACCATTGTTGGATTTGTTTACAGTTATGTGCATACAATACGAGGGTGTGGGAACATTTTACTGCATTTTAATAGGGTGTGTGTTATTAAGATAATAAAGAACTGTCAAATAGATGTAACGAACAAACAATACATGTGAAATAGCGTCAAAAGTTAATTGCGAAGATTTTTACGGCATTGTTGCCATATGATGAGAATATTTTAAATAATGTACTTTGCTCATTTAAGCTTACTGGTAAGAGATTTGAAGTAACTGATTACTTGCATACATTACACACAGAAAAACATACCAATGTAAAATTAACATGTTGCAATTTTGATTAGAAATCATAATAAATTTATGAGAAATACTAATAATTTGAGAAAAAGCAAGTTACAAAACTAAAATTAATATAATTTAATAATTCCCAAAAAACGTTTTAATTATAAATATGCGAGTGCCCGCGAGAAAAATACATATTGGCATCACAACTCATTTGTAGCAGTTGTTGCTTTTTCATTTATTTTCAACTGCTTTTACAACTACAATTTAGAGTTGGAAGAAAACCAACCAGTTGTCGTATGCAAGTAAGAAAATAAAAAACATTACTGATTATGGAGCTCATGTTTTACCTTTGATATTATAAACTTCTTATTCGTATGATTAGAAGTTTAACATAATATCTTTAGTTTTTCTGTGAGATTTTTCTGTAAAGGTTCCCTGACGATTTGCATTAGCTGCAATGAATTGCGCATAGGAACTAGCTAATACCCCTCCATAGTAAATTTCAATGTATTTAAAAAAAACTAACATTTTGCTAAAAAAAATAATATTAATTTGGGAAAAATCGCGTTACAAAACTAAAATTAATGTAATTTAATAATTTTGAAAAAAAACTTTTTAATTTATTTATGAAAAATAATTTGTTGTTTAGGTGTGTGTGTTGGTGTTTATTTGCTTTGTTCATAGCTACAATGCACTGGTGGTAGGAAAAAAAGTATATGAGGATTTAAGCTAATTTTTGTTTGAGAAGTTGAAAAAATAAGGGCTACCCCTTAAAAACTTATTTACATTGTCACAGCAATTAATTATGTAGTTACTATTTGGCTTACTTGAAGCTAAAAAATAAGTAGTCAAATAAACAATTAAAATTAAAAAAATGTGTACGCATTATATTTAATTTATGAACCTGTGCTCGTTCAGATTTGAAGACAAGAACTTTACCCACCTAGCTATTGTTGACTTATAAGTTTAAGCGACAAAAATTAGTTCCCATATACAAACACATGTTGACTTAAAAAGTGGTTGTCTGATTATTTTATTAATACATATAAACAAATTGTAACTACTGTCAGACAATCGTTCTAATTATACTACGCTTATACGCCGTGGTTATTTGCAAATAAGAATGTAAAATGCTGCCAAATACTTTTTTATTGTTATTTATTAAATCACTGAATATTTTTCTATTTATTAATATATTTATATATTTACTATTTTTTATTAACAAGTATGTGTAAAGGTGGCACGTCAAACTTCTTATTTGCAAATAGTGCGTTAATCAGCAATTGTTTTCGTGAGTTAGTGAGTTACAATAAAAAAACATACTTGGTAGCACTACTTTTTTATTTGCAAATAAGAAATGCGTATAAACGAGGTATTATTAGAAGCATAGTAATAAGTTACATAAATTCCACTCATTACTTTGTAACCCATTAATAAAGTACTACCGATTACAAAAATTACAAGAGTTTTTTCCGGAAGACTTGTCAAAAACTCAACTAATATGCAAATGTATGACAGTGTGAAATCAATATGTCATGAAAACCTCCGAAAGAAATTTAACATCACATAATACTAGCTCTCAATTTTAGAAATTTTTCGAAAAGAAAATATTTTTCCTTCTTAAGTTCGAAATGCAACCCTTTGTGACAAGTATGTTTACTGCGAAGTATGTTCAGTGAGAAGTAAAAATTGTATACAGTGGCAAGCCCATGGTGTAATAAGTATGCAGATTTCAGTATAACGCAAGATGATTATTTTTTTGCGTCAAACACGTGTATTTTTTTGACAACCATTATCTAGTTTTTGTTTTATTGTTGTATTCGTTGTTCTTATGCGGCCACCTGTATACTTATTACACCATTGGCAAGTCAAATGCTAATTGAGTAAGCTTAATTTACTATGTGTGAACATTAAATTTAATTGCCCAATTAAAATTAAATTGTCTCAATTAAAAATCCATGTCTGAACAGGGTATTAATTTGTTACGAAAATTGGAGTAAGAGCTGAACTAGGGTTGCCATCCTCTGGAATTTGAGAGTCTGTACCACCGTAGCTCCCAAACGGTTAAATCGATAAGAAACTCGAAAAAAACGTTCGCAATATGTAAATAGACACTTAGTGACTGACTTGCTATTGGTTCTTAATGAAATGTTTGACCGTTTGGTAATTAAACGTATTTTTTATCCACAATGATTGATCGTCGATACAAATAACGAATATTTCTATACTTCTATATCAAAAAATCGTCTTATTCAATTACCTGACGTTAATGTATCTCTATATTCCACAATATATATTTTTGTGGGTTAAGCTAATCTCTTTGCATGCATTTCGTTGGTACTAATGCCAACTCATCAGCAGATCTTTAACCATCATAATTGAAGTGAAGAACAACCAACTTGAAAAACTAAAAACAAAAAAATGGGATTAGTATGTGTGTATAATAAAAATTATATGAAAATGGTTCAATCTTTTTCTTTCTTGTAATACGAAGACGGTCCGAGAATTACACGACAAAAAATAAAGGCAAACAATTTGTGAAAAAAACTTCTGCCTTTCACTTATGTATAAAATATTTGTCTGATGGGGGAATGTGGAATAGAGGATATATCGCTCTACTTTGGACAAGGTAAAAAAGTCTTGTCATTACTGATGCAATAAGATCAATTTCTCAAACTGGTAACAGGACAATGATCGCTCTTAATGTTTACACGAAATACATGCTACGTCGATCTAGCTCTTGTCATATTCGGAGATATCAAAAGACGACGAGGACAGTTGCTGAAATCGAAACGTCTTAACTGATTCTTGTTCGATTAACTTTTCGTAGTCAGGATATCGAACAGGGCAGACTGCTTCTAAATGCTATACAGTTTTGCATCTAGGTGATTTACAGCCTTTTTCTTAGAAACCTCGACCTTCCAGGCATTAGCCTTTTGCCGATTACCCGCAAAGGCTTCACTAACCAAGCTCTGAAATAACAGAGCAACGTCCAGACAGCACCAAAATTAACTGCCCCGATCTAAAGTCGGATGAAAGTTAACCTCCAAGTGTTTTCTTTCCAGACCGTACCAGTGACCATACACTACTCCCAAAGGAACTGTTAGCCCCATGTTATGACTGGCCTTCACCGCCGGTTTAAGAGATGATGTACGAAACTAAGTCATACACCATTTTACACTCATGGAATGAATGATTAGGCTGGCTGACTTCATTTTACCCTCCGTGATGAGAGCTGATTGCGTTACCGGTTTTTGGTAGAGTTCTCATTCCGAAGTTCACGTGGTGGCTGTAGTTAAAACCAAAATCGCTGGGATAGAGTTTTGGTTTAATAGCTAATGCTAAATACCACTCTTTGTGCTCTTGCTAATGCAATAGAAGCTACATGGCATTGGTGAAATCGAGTATAGCTATTATCTGAGTTTGTAATATACTGCAAGTTTGCTGGTTATTCTCTTGGTATTGCTCGGCTGTTTAGCGTAAACTGCTGGCACCGTATGAGATTAGAAATCTCAAACCACCTCAGTACTGGATCGTCCTCTCTAAAGGTACTTTTGATTCAATCCCAATCGAAGTTACAAACACAGATTGAGGATATGTAGATAATTTTAGCCCCATGATAGTTCTACTCTCGACAGCATTACTGGAAGCTATTCAATATTTAAAACCTCTTTAACGACATCTTTGTAGGGTAGTACCCGATGAAATGAGTTAACAAATGAGTGCACAAAAGAATATACAAATTCCCTGAGTTGAGTTGTTATGATATAGGCGTCATCTTATTACACGTAGAGAGGTCCTGAAGCGCAGACTCACTACCTAAATCTAGTGCGATTGACTCGTCGTTGCCAGAATACTGAACAAGGATGACTATAGGGAAAATTCCACAATTCGAAACAGCTCATTTTTAGTTCTCACGAACTGTTCCATTATGAAATAAGGCACTGTATGGTCCTCTTTGATGGTTTCGACCTTTTGGTCTCACTTTAGTCGACGTCCCATTTACGTGGCTCTAGATTCGAAGTGTTTACTAGCGTGTATGTAGTCCTAAGCACTGCTTTAGCGACATCTCTTAAGGATAGTTCCCATTGGAACGTGTGTGGATAATGAATGGTAAGGACGGGCTCCGATTAAGATATGATGAGCTCAAAGAAGTACTAGTTGTCATTTTGTAGTGTGTGTGTTATTGAATGTAGTTAAGAAGTGAGCGCCATCTTACAACATGGATGACAGGTCCTGAAAGTGCACACGTACTAACTGTATCTTGTCCGATTAACTCCTCATTGTCAGAATACCGAACAGGAATAGCCGCAGAAAAACTTACACAATTTCAGACAGTTTCAGTCTTTGCGAACGGTCCTTTATTGTAATATTAATCTTTTTGTTTGAGAAGCCCATCTCAGAGGTCACCTCTATCGACATTTATTTGGGCCAAGCACGGCCCTACATCTCTTGAGGATGGTAACCGTGGGACCGAAATAGCCAATGAATGCGTAAGAATGAACTCGGACACCTGTCTGGGGTACTGTAAGGAAAATTCTGTTATTCGTGGGAGTGTAGCTTCAGTCTTTTCCGACTACTGATACTAGAGGCTCTCTAACGTTCTGGACCTTTTGTTTTTGCCCTCACTTTAATCGAAGAGTATGGGTTATTTTTGGCACATCGCCGTCCTATATTCGAAGTTATTAAAGACGAACTACATACTCGCATGTACTCCATTGCACACACTTCTTTAAAGACATCTCTTGAGGATAGTAACCGCGGGAACGATGATGCTCAACAAGACTTTGTGGCTTAAGTAGTTGAATGAAGTAAGAGAGTGGGCGCCATAGCACAACACGACGTTTGGACTTAGGTCAGAATTATAGGTTCTTCCGAGAGTGGCTACAGTATTAGCTGATTGGTCGAAGAGAAGGAAGAAGCAGTTCAGTATTTTCCCTATTACTGTCTGTACTATAAAACCTGTATTGCCTCAGAGACTCACCACTGCTTGGTCTGTTAAGTTTCGTGAAAAGTTTCGACAGTCTCTTTTTAATATGAATTGACAAATCCTTTAAAATATCCATCATTACTGCTTGAGTATTTTTTAACTTGGTAAGAAAAATAAAAAATGAGTAGGAAGTTTTGATGTAATGGATATATGTAAGTTCATATAATAATCATCTTTAATTATCCTTCCACGAACAAGTTTAATTATGCTACACTTTTCCATACTGCGAGCGCCCTCGAACACCATAAAAGTGTGATGGTGCGAGGCAGTCATATTATTAATATTTTAAGGAAAATTGATGACTTCAATTAAGAAACATATTCCTTATAAACACACTCAATCCCAATATGTATTGAAGGAAACGCAAGAAAGACTTGGTCATACTCCAAAGAAAAAAGATAATAAATATACAAAACAAGTAGGATAAAAGTAAAAAAAAAGAGAATTGCTTAAAATTGAATCACAGCCATTAAATGTTGGAGACGATTAAAAACAGCAACAAAAATTAATAAAAAAAACAAAAATAAGAAAAGAAATCCTCATCAGCATGAAAAAGCAGTGGCAATTTTTTTAAATTAGCAGCAGCTACTCATCGTGTATTTGGAACTGAAAAACAAAGAGAAGCAAAATAAAACAGAAGCAAATGCAGCTGCTAATAAGCTTAGCCGACCCGGCTGCTTTTTTTGTATTTAAGGGGTTAGGTACGTACGAAAAGTAAAGAATAGTGTTGTTGCAAAAAAACTTAGAGCTGGATTCCTTTTTCAATTTGTGGGTACGGAACTTTTAAGATGACACATGGAACCAAACTGTAAATACTACTTCTAGCTTTGAAGTTGTCTAATTACAAAATGCTAATATGTATCCGACTTCGACTAAAACTTGTTAATCGGTGAACAGTCGGTATTCGACATAATTTTCGCCGGGGGTACACAATTTTTTAAATATTTTTAGCCGAACTGAAAAAAAAGAGATCCGAAGTTTATAGATTGATTTAAAAAAATTGAATTTGAATAACAATAGATTCAAAATACTTTTTTTGCAAGTGCTCACGTTCGCTGAATAAAGATTCTCTGTATCTGCTTTCTGCTTCGGTGAGTAGATTTTCTGCCTAGACGGTCTTCGTTCGAACCACAAAACTTTAGTGCAGAGATTGTCTCCGCTGAATATTTCGAAAAGCGGCTTCTCTGATTGTAGATGGTCTAGCTATGCGGCCACAAAATATACAGAAATCACAAAAGTGACAGGTAAAAAACGCTACAATCAGGTTTTTCAATTGTTTTTAAGGCTCTGTTAAAACGAACAGAAGAAAATAAACAAAACGAAAAAGAAAAAATGTAAAAATTTTACTCACTGAATAACACGCTAAAAATGTTTAAATTCTAATAAAACTAAAGAATTATGCCTTATTATTAAACATATATTGTGAGAAAAGAATTATGTGTATATAAAAGTGTCGTAGATTTGTTTTATTAATGTGCGTTTTTTTGCAATTACTTTGTGGTGGTAGGTTTTTTTTATACAGCGTGTTCTTACACACACATGCACATGATTTATTATTTGTGAGATTTTGCAGTAATTATGTATAAAGATAAAATGTAAAAGATGAATGAAAATGAACTGTAATTAATTAATAAATACTATTTTCAATGTGAATTGTGGAAATATAAGCATATTTAATTAGTTTTATTCATTACAAAATTAATTCGGCTAGAAAGGCGCTGCAAAAGAAAATGAAATTTAAAGGCACTGCGTAAGCGATCAGAAATATATTTCGGGTCGTGTCACTTCTGTGTATTTTGTGATGCGGCCTTCAGCCAGACTGCAGATTTTCCTCCTCTTGGCATGTCTTGGCTGAGTAAAGATTTTCTGGCTGAAAAATATCTATGGCTACAAAATATTGATGGTTGAAGTATTTTTATGGCTAAAAATTTTCTTTTGCTGAAAATTTGTTTGGCTGAAAAAATCTGTGGCTGAAAATATTCTTTACCTGAAAAATTTCTTTGGCTGAAAATTTTCTTTAGCTAAAATTTTTTTTGGGTGAAAAATTTCTATGGTTGAAAAATTTCTTTGGCTGAAAAATTTCTATGGCTGAAAAATATCTATTGCTGAAAATATTGATGGCTGAAGTATTTTTATGGCTAAAAAATTTCTTTGGCTGAAAAATATCTAAGGCTTAAAAATTTCTTTGGCTGAAATATTTCTTTGGCTGAAAAATTTCTTTGGCTGAAAAATTTCTATGGCTGAAAAATTTCTTTGGCTGAAAAATTTCTTTGGCTGGAAAATTTCTATGGCTGAAAATTTGCTTTGGCTGAAAAATTTCAATGGCTGAAAAATATGTATTGGTGAAAAATATTGATGACTGAAGTATTTTTATAGCTAAAATATATCTTTGGATAAAAAATATCTTTGGCAGAAAATATTCTATGACTGAAAAATTTCTTTGGCTGAAAAGTTTCTACTACTGAAAAATTTCTTTGGCTGAAAATTTTCTATGGTTTAAAAATTTATTTAGCTGAAAAACTTCTATGGCTGAAAAATATATACATATTGCGAAAAAAAAAATATTGATGGCTGAAGTATTTTTATAGCTAAAACATTTCTTTGGCTGAAAAATTTCTTTGGCTGAAAAATATCTATGGCTGAAAAATATTGATGGCTTAAGTATTTTTATCGCTAAAAAATTTCTTTGGCTGAAAAATTTTTTTGGCTGAAAAATATCTATAGCTGGAAAATATTGATGTCTGAAGTATTTTTATGGCTAAAAAAATGTCTTTAGCTGAAAAATTTCTTTGGCTGAAAAATTTCTATGACTGGAAAATATCTATGGCTGATAAATATTGATGACTACAATATTTTTATGACTAAAATTTCTTTGGCTGAAAAATTTCTTTGGCTGAAAAATTTCAATAACTGAATACCATTAGGTACTGCAGGGTTATCTTCTCTTGATATGTCGAATACCGACTTCGGTGAGTAAAGGTTTCCTGCCTAGAGGGTCGCAATATAGCATTTTTTCTTCTGGATATGTCGAACAGCGGCAAAGCTGGATAATAATTTTCTTTCTAGACGACTTTCGATGAATCAAGATTCTCTGTCTAGATGGGCTTCGGACGGACTACAAAATTTTCTCCTCTGGGTATGTCGAAAAGTGCCTTCGCTGAGCAATGCTTTTTGGAATAGTCGGATTTGGGCCACACTACAGGTTTTCCTGCTCTTGGCATATCAAACTGCTGCTTCGTTAAGTAACGATTTTCTATCTAGAAGGACTTATGGATTTATGGCAAAGACTTATGGACTTATGACAATCCATAACTTTATGACAGCCATAACGTCCATGGTCATTAGAATATTGGATACTAGGTTAGGTTAGGAGGGGAAGTGTGACACATATTTCCACTCGGACAATCAATTGGAAAACCTTATTATATGTCATAAAGCCACTTAATTCCCATGATAAAATCTGTGATATCTTCCAGCTTACACTTCGCTATGTCACTAAGACTCTCATGGCCTATCAAGCCTATGGCGTTGCAGTCGTGGGCAATGACAGGACTAGCAGTGACCAGTCAACGCGTCTATCAAGACTCCTAGAACCTTCCGATTCATACCCAGAAGTATCAAGTTGTGGCCACAAAGCCCTCAAGACCGCAAAATCCTCTCTACTTCCCCGTGAACGTTTGGCCCTATCCATTACCTAATTACTGACTTTCCTATAGCAGAGGCAATGGAGAGTCGACTTTGAAATTCCATCGACTCTACTGTAAAATGGGCACAACGTTTGCACTAACAACTTTCATTTTAATGTTAGATTTTAAATGCCAACATCAACCAGCCCTACTTGGAAAGCCCCACAAAACTAAAAATGTATATCGACTATTATTTTTTTAAAAATTACTCTTAAAAAGATCTAGTATGTGCTGTGGAGCCCCTTACCGTATACCTTGAATTTATCTATGTAAATTATAATTTCTCTTTTGTGCTAATTAATGTTTGAAAAATCTTTATTTTAAATTTGTATTCATACAAGTATGCTCCTACTACCTTAATTCACAAACAAAATATTAAATAAAAGTAGCAATTTCTTGTTTATTTGATAGTTAATGAGGTTTTTTTCTTTTAGATATTATTGCCTCAATTCTTAACTCCAACAATCACTTCACACAGTTTTTATGATTCTTCCTCGTCATTTGATGGTGCTGCTGATGTTGTGGTAAATTAGGTGATTTTCAAATTGGCAATACATGTTTAAACATGTCAAAAATCTCACGAAAGTAGATTCTTTTTAAAGTTTAAAGTTTTTATTTTTTATTAAGTTTGTATCAGCTTAATTTGTGATTTTTATTTTTGTTGAGGGTTTGATTTTTGTAGTAATTTTTTTTTTAATTTTTTGACAATTAAGCAGACAACATCACTAAGAATTTAGGCAGCTGCATTTTTAATTTTTAGTTGTTCTTTTTTTTTGAGGATAATGGATGAGCTTTTAAGGGACACATTATTAGCGTTGAAACATTAATTTCATGCGTTTTTAAAAGGTGTCATTTAAAATGCAATATATTATGGCTACTTTTTTTAATAAAAGAAATATTTAAGTGGCAAATAATCACTTTAGTTATAATTTTGATCGAATTTTTTATAATATTTATTTCACGTGCTTAGGAGTTAATTCATAATCTCTTTTTATACAGATATAGCGGGTATAAATATGTTTGCTATAGGACTATAGAAGTTAGTGATGATTGAGGTACTACTCAATGTAACAACAGTGTGATTGTAGTAAGGATCTCCGCTAGTGCTAATGGACCATCGTAGATTTTCTTTACCACCCAGCTACCCAACAGAGCAGTCTCCTGTATTCCGGATGGTTAGTTGCCTAAAATGAATGGTTCATTTGATTTCCGCGCCTCTGTGTGGTCCTGGCGTCCACAAAAATAAAGGAAAATATCCCAGAAATGATCAGTGTTCGAAATACCATAAAATGAAAAAATCTTCTGCCAATCTGCAGAAAATTTTAAGGCAGCTTCGTTTAACCAAAATTGTCTGCATATCCGGTCTTCAAACGTGTGCGAAAATTTAGTTTTCATGGTATTTCGAATATCGAATTTGTCAGTAGTATTCCGAACACGATCTTTGCCTCAAAGGCACTTTTTATAAATGGTAATTTTTATAAAAGGTACTTTTTACAAACGGTACTTTTTATAAAAGGTACTTTTTACAAACGGTACTTTTTATAAAAGGTACTTTTTATAAAAGGTTGTTTTTATAAGAGGTACTTTTTATAAAAAGTACTTTTTATAAAAGGTACTTTTTATAAAAGGTACTTTTTATAAAAGGTATTTTTTATAAAAGATACTTTTTATAAAAGGCACTTTTTATAAAAGGTACTTTTTATAAAAGGTACTTTTTATAAAAGGTGCTTTTTATAAAAGGTACTTTTTATAAAAGGTACTTTTTATAAAAGGTACTTTTTATAAAAGGTACTTTTTATAAAAGGTACTTTTTATTAAAGGTACTTTTTATAAAAGGTACTTTTTATAAAAGGTACTTTTTATAAAAGGTACTTTTTATAAAAGGTACTTTTTATAAAAGGTACTTTTTATTAAAGGTACTTTTTATAAAAGGTACTTTTTATAAAAGGTACTTTTTATAAAAGGTACTTTTTATAAAAGGTACTTTTTATAAAAGGTACTTTTTATAAAAGGTACTTTTTATAAAAGGTACTTTTTATAAAAGGTACTTTTTATAAAAGGTACTTTTTATAAAAGGTACTTTTTGTAAAAGGTACTTTTTATAAAAGGTACTTTTTATAAAAGGTACTTTTTATAAAAGGTACTTTTTATAAAAGGTACTTTTTATAAAAGGTACTTTTTATAAAAGGTACTTTTTATAAAAGGTACTTTTTATAAAAGGTACTTTTTATAAAAGGTACTTTTTATAAAAGGTACTTTTTATAAAAGGTACTTTTTATAAAAGGTACTTTTTATAAAAGGTACTTTTTATAAAAGGTACTTTTTATAAAAGGTACTTTTTATAAAAGGTACTTTTTATAAAAGGTACTTTTTATAAAAGGTACTTTTTATAAAAGGTACTTTTTATAAAAGGTACTTTTTATAAAAGGTACTTTTTATAAAAGGTACTTTTTATAAAAGGTACTTTTTATAAAAGGTACTTTTTATAAAAGGTACTTTTTATAAAAGGTACTTTTTATAAAAGGTACTTTTTATAAAAGGTACTTTTTATAAAAGGTACTTTTTATAAAAGGTACTTTTTATAAAAGGTACTTTTTATAAAAGGTACTTTTTATAAAAGGTACTTTTTATAAAAGGTACTTTTTATAAAAGGTACTTTTTATAAAAAGTACTTTTTATAAAAGGTACTTTTTATAAAAGGTACTTTTTATAAAAGGTACTTTTTATAAAAGGTACTTTTTATAAAAGGTACTTTTTATAAAAGGTACTTTTTATAAAAGGTACTTTTTATAAAAGGTACTTTTTATAAAAGGTACTTTTTATAAAAGGTACTTTTTATAAAAGGTACTTTTTATAAAAGGTACTTTTTATAAAAGGTACTTTTTATAAAAGGTACTTTTTATAAAAGGTACTTTTTATAAAAGGTACTTTTTATAAAAGGTACTTTTTATAAAAGGTACTTTTTATAAAAGGTACTTTTTATAAAAGGTACTTTTTATAAAAGGTACTTTTTATAAAAGGTACTTTTTATAAAAGGTACTTTTTATAAAAGGTACTTTTTATAAAAGGTACTTTTTATAAAAGGTACTTTTTATAAAAGGTACTTTTTATAAAAGGTACTTTTTATAAAAGGTACTTTTTATAAAAGGTACTTTTTATAATGTAATTTTGAAAATTAGCTCTATCTTGGAAACCGTAAGAGCCAAACTCTTGAAATTTTCACAGCTAGCCTAGCATTTTAAAGGCAACAGTAGCTAAAATAACAAACTAACTAAAGGCCGGGGCACATAGAAGCCGTCGTACGTTATACGTCGCCTTTTTTAACTGACAACTAAGTTGAAATACATGTTTTCTTATGAGCCTAGTCACATTCGGTACGTTTCCGTCGACGCAAAGTACTAAAGTTGGCAAACTTTTAACGTACGTCGAGTACTTTGACAGCTATCAGTTGTTTTTGTTGCTTTGTTTCAAATAAAATAAAGAAATAAAATAAAATTTTGTTGCAGAAACATGCGAAGAAAAAACAGTATTTTATTATCCGTCAACAAAGTGTTCTTTGTTTCAACCGCCTCCGTCGTTACGATAATGTCAGTTGAAAAGGCGATGTATAACGACGACAGATTCTATGTGCCCCGGCTTTAAAGATTAAAGGCTATCACGTTGTGTAATTTTGAAATTTTGCTGTATCTTCTCAAAGAAAACTAATAATGTCGTCAAAAAACAAAGAAAAACTCACAAAAACTTAAAAATCGCCAAAAGCGAATAAAATCCCCAAATACGAAAAAATTCGCCAAAACGAAAAAACCTCCCAAAACTAAAAAACTACCAAAACGGAAAAAAGCGCCAAAGCTAAAAAATCATAAAATCTAAATATATCTTTAAAAACCGAGAAAGTCGCCAAAGCGAAAAAATCGCTAAAACTTAAAAAAACGTAAAAAACAAAAAAATCTTTAAAAAATAAAAAAAATCGCCAACAACAAAAACGCATTCCCAAAACTAAAAAAATTAAAAAAAAAGAAATAATCGCTAAAAGGAAAAAAATCTCCAAAACTAAAAAACAAAAAAAAAACACAAAAAATTAAAAAACATCCCCAAAACTAAAAAATCGGCAAAAACCGAAAAAATCATTAGAAGGGAAAAAATCGCCAAAACTAAAAAAAAATCACCAAAACTAAAAAAATTTCAAAACTAAAAAATCGCCAAAAAAAAAATCCCCAAAAACTAAAAAAATCCTCAAAGCTAAAAAAACGCCAAAAGCCGAAAAAGTCACCAAATCGAAAAAAGGGCCAAAACTAAAAAATCGCCAAAAAGACAAAAGGAATTGTGTATGTACATATATGGTATTCGTACGGAGCCCTTCGCGTGCGAGACTGAATTTATTTAAGTCCTTTTTTAAACAATTTTTTTTGTAATTTTTCTCTTTTTCAGTATACATATAAAATTTGGGACAGTTTTATATTGGGCCAGTTTTTATTGAGCCCTTTCAGTTTCCAGTATTTGAGCTATAAAGCTTTCAAGGGTTAAAATTTACCAAATACGTGGGATGCTTTTTGGCCATAAAATACAAAAAACAAATACAAGCCGCCTTTAAACATTTTCACATTTTACTTTTTGCAGCTACAAGTATTTATAATTCAAGCTTGAAGAATGTTAATTATGAAATTTTCAAGCAGATGTTTCACGTAAATCTGTCGTTATCTTCAAAGAGAAATATTTGCCAATTTTTTTTCCTTTTCGTTTAAGCAAACTTGACACGAAATTCCAGTTCATAATCAAAATATTAAGCCCAGAATTAAATCACATTTAAGTTTCCCAAAAAACAAACACGAAAAAAAAAACAAAAATGAAATTATAACAAGCAAAAAGCGAAAGAAATCTCATTTTTAAAAACAGAATTTTCTCAGTCACACACAATTCAAGTATTCCCATCAAATGATGGCGTGTGAAAATAATTTCAAAAATGTTTATTTAAATTTCTTTCACTCACAAATCAAGAGTTGTGCGAGAGTGTTTTTTTTTAGCATATTCGGTATTAATACAAGAGGGATAGTTATGAAGGTCAACTTAAAAACCCACATACACAAAAAACTGGTGACGTCTGCTGTTGGTTTTTTTTCTTAAATAAGACTCCTAAGGCAAAATTTAAACTGGAAGTTTGGACATATTTATTAATTGTTATATATAAAAAATTTTTATTATTGAGTCTTCATCACAATGAACATATTTAAAACATCACACGCCAGCATACTGTTATATTAATTTGTTAAAAGACATGAGCAATTATCTGCCCCATTTCGTATAAAATGGTGTGAGAATACCTCATGAAGCTGGTTCTAAGCTGTCAAAGCAGGATATTAAAAAGCTCGCTAAATTAAATACATACTTCCATCGGTTTTTACTGTCCGGAATTTAACGAGCGAATTGAAAAGCTAACCCCCATATGCAATAAAATAAAGTGTCTTTGAAATGTATGTTAAAACAAAATTTCCATAGAAAAACCGGATTTAACATACATTTCAAACACACTTTATTTTTTTGCATATGGGGATAATTTTAAAACAACATTTTCTTTGTTTAAAACTGCACAGTGGAGCAGAATCAAAATATTTTGGAAATAAATCCGTCATTTAGGTATAAACGAATAGTCCGATCACACAGACATAGCAGAGGAGAATTCTATTTAATCTATATTTAATCCATATAGATCAGGAGCGGTGCTATGAAGTCCCAAAGTAGGACACTTCGGGCTCGTAAAATTTTTCGCCCGATTCTAAACATTTTTTGTGTTCTCATATCCATTATAGGGCTATAAACAATTGTGTTTTTCTCATATCCATTATAGGGCTATAAACAATTGTGTTTGGTTCAGCACTTATCATTTATTTACAGTTAGGGAATTTGAAAAAGAAAGTTTCTTAATTTTTAAAAAACTTGTTCCATATTTTCAAGATATCGAGTCCAAAATCAACCGATAATCACAGTTGTTTCTTTGTCACTTAAACAACAAAATTTTAAATCGCTTAAAAAAATCTGATAGAAATATTCGTTTTGATTTGGAAAGTACATAATCAGGTATGTGATGGAAAACGATTTCGAAAACGATCTTATTTTAAAAAGTGTTTTTCAACAATATTTCTTTATTAAAAAAAACTTTACCACAAATATTATAAACATATTCCTTTGTTAAATATAATTTTATCACAAAAATTATAAAAATTGGATGGAAAGTGTATTAAAAATTACCTTTAAAAGTGCTTCGTTTTCAAAATCGTTTTCCATCACATACCTGAATATGTATAATAATATACCTCACTAACTATAAAATATAACTTAACCAAACATATTTTTCTTAGGAACCTATAAGAGCTACAATATAAGGGCACAAAAATATTCAGAGTGGGCAGAGAAACAAAAAAATTACAAGCGTTGACAAATTTTACATGCCCGAAGTGCTCTACTTTTGGGCTTCATAACATCGCTCCTGAGCAAGCTCATCTTCTTAGATTAAATACTCTTCTATGTCCATGTAAGTCGATCGGATTTCCGTTTAAAAATGGCTGATTTATTTCCAAAATATTTTGATTCTGCACCACTGTGAACTTCTTCAAAACTATAACACAATTCCTCTGAATAGGACACATTACTTTAACATAACATAGCTCACCTTCATATTTCAGAAACAAATTTGCCAATTATTTTCGTGCGTCGTGATTGTTATTACAAATATACAAAAGAAAAAAATAATAATTTCAACCAAATCATTCACTTGTAAATGTTGTGAGAACATAAATAACAAAGCTTTAAAAAGAATTTTTAGTCGTAGACATAGAGATGGGCAAACAAAAGCACAACACACACTTTATCACCCTCATACTTGCTACACATTTATTTATGCGAGTATGTTTGCCACCACGATTATCATCTTGATTATTTTCTCACACAACACGTAGCGAATGTTTTGGTTCTCGTGTGATTTTTTATTAATTCTATAATGTTCCGATGAGAAACAAATTATGATGGCATTTCATATTAGCGTGGATGGTCATTTTATGTGAAATAATTCAATTTCAATGTAGAGCAGTGGTGGCCATTCTCTCAATTTCCTATACTCGCGAGAATAGGCTGTTTTTACCATCAACACACGTACACTGTGTGTGAGACACACAGCAAAACTATTTAGCCGCGAAGCATATACACAAACAAAGATTAAGATATTGTATGTTTTGCCACCACTGATGTAAAGAAAATAAAAATGTAGGAGAGAAGATTTTCGTATTTAGCAGTGAATTTTCGGGATTATACCTTGGTTTAAAAATGGCGTGATTTTTATGCAGTTCTTTTTTTTAGTTTAGAATTTTTATAATTTCTTTGTGATTAACTGGTCTGCAGATAAAAATGCCTTTAAATAAAAATATGTGATATATGCAAAGTTTAAAGTTTAATGCACTTCATTTAAATCCGTTTTCAGTTTTTTTCTATCACGTATAGTTTTTTTATGGGCATGACTAATATTTCCACTAGGTACATCAATATATTTCACCATATTACATATTAGTTTAGATTAGAAAGGGTAGTGTTATACCACACATCCACTCGGAGATATATATACTCACTATGAAAATAACCCCCGTTGTACCCAGAAACACCCAACTATCTGTCGTTAAGCCACCTTATTCATATGATGAAGCGCCTGATATCTTCCAGTTTGTACTTTGCGATATCACTAATGCTCTCATGAAAACGTCTGCTCAGCCACCTAAGCCTGTGACGTTGCAACCTCGGGCAATGTCAGATAATATTCTCAATAGTTTACAGTTCCTCTTCATCCTCACACATCCTACAGAAATCTGGAGTGCCAATATCCCAAATGCTGATCCTCGCTCTGACCGAGGTGTGACCAGTCAATGCGCCTAATAAGACACATATCTCCTTCCTATTTATACCCCGTAGTAGTTCGGATCTACCTAAGTCAAGTTTTGGCCACATGGCTCTCGAGACTCTACAGTCGTCCCTACTCTACCATGAACTGTTGGCGCGGCTCAGCACCCAATTACTGCCTTCCCTTTAGTAATGACCGATCGCTATTTTAACCGATCTGTCACACATTTCCTCATTTAACGCCAACCCTATTCTCGCCAGCTCATCGTCAGTTTCATTTTCCTCAAGATTGCAGTGGCCAGAAATCCACATAGTCTGACACTATATTTGTGCTTAAGCTCGTTGAGCGCTCTCCTACAATCACTAACAAGTTTCGATTTAACAGTGTGTCTCTTTAAAGCTTTTTGCGCCGTCTGACTGTCGACGTAGATGGTTACCTTCTCGCCTTCAGAGATGGTTACCTTCTCGCCTTCAGCTACATTTCTGGCCACCAGTTCTGAGGATCACCAGAATCTCAGCCTGGAAAACGCTACATTCGTTCGGTAGTCTAAAAGACCTTAATCTTATCCCCACCAAACATGCCTCTAACAGTCTAAGGAGACTTCTTGCTGCCGTTCTCACACCAAAATCCTATATGGAAAGCAGGTGAAGAATGACGTCCAAGGCAGCTTGATGTGTGCTTTTCTGGGCACCAGTGATGCCCAGGGAGGCACATGTATGCACCTTAGCAAGTAATCTCCTATGACTCTCATTCCTCAATACCTCCCACCATATCACACAACCATAGGAAACAACCGGCCTGGCAACAGATGCGTAAATCCAGTTTACCACCTTCGATTGCAGACCCCAGTGCCTTCCAATAGAGTTCCTGAATGCGTACCTTCAGCCGTTCCTGAGTGTTCCTATTCCATGAAAGCTTACTATCCAATATTTCACCATAACTCAAGAACGGCTTGTCCGCTTTGAATAAATAAACCACCAACAGATTCATTATAAAATTACCTCTAAGTCATCCACAAAGGGGTTGCTGTTACCTTCGTCAAACCCGATTCCATTATTGCTAAGTTGGTGGCACTAGGTTTTGATATTAATATCTGCAGGTTTGTAAAGAATCTACTAACAAACAGGTTCACAAGTGCCTCGATTGGAGATGTTACTAAATACGGGGCAGTCATTCGGTTCACTCTTCAAGGAGACTTTTATCACCACTCCTGTGGAATTTTACCATCAGCTCTTTGTAGCTAAGCCTGGTGCGGAAGATGGTTAAGACTGTCGCATACGCTGATGTGTAGCAGTAGCTATCTCCGGTATGCACTTTAGTACAATATCTCAGTATATGCAGTTTTACTGCCGCTCCTTAGCAAGTGGTGTATCAGCTGTGGACTTGGTGTCAATCTAGTCAAAACTGTATTGGTGCTTTTTTATTAGGAAGTACAAAAAAGAAAATGTTGTGCCTCCAATGCTTAACGGGACCGCTTTCGTAGTCTTGGATAACGCTAAATACGGTGGTGTAATCATAGATAGTAAAATATCTTGGAACTTGAATACCCAATATAGAGCGGTTCTTATGGTCTACTATAAACATATACGTGCAAAAGAGAAGTCAGTCGTATCTGGGACATAAAACCCAGAGGGATCAACTTTATTTGATGAGGTAGTGATCTGGTGGGATGCGGTAGAGAAAGACTTTCATCGCAAAACATTTGAGAAAATCTTTCGGCTATCAGTTGTCCTGATAACAGGTGCACTCTGATCAACTCCAACGAAAGCTCTTTCCACGATGATGACTTTATTTTCGGCGATCAAACTGAACGCTGCATGTCCATGGTCTTAAGCTGAACGGGACGACATGTCAGGATTCTGTGAAAGCATCAAGGAATTCATTATAATATCGACTATTGCATACCGAAAACTTATTTTGGTAAGCTATTTCCTCCACTTCTTCCCGATAGACAATAACATAATGCACCTATTAACCCCGAAAGAGTGGTAGCCGTGGTGTTCACAGATTGTTTCAAAAAGGGGACAGAGCTGACTGAGCTTTCAATGAGGAAAACTTCACCCTAAGAGTATCATTTAGGCTTCAGAACTACTGTAGAGTCTTGCAAGTGGAAATCTCTACTATCACTAGGAATACTAGTACTACTATCACTAGGACTAGGTGACTTTCAATTTCCGCGTATCTCTTAATATGATAGCGAGACATTAGAGAGTGATAATAGAGCACGAGGACATCTGCCGAGTTGCTAACTACGATCTGCGCAGGATATGTGATCTGCTCGGCTCGATAAAGGTCGTATGGAGCAATTAGTTAGAATATTCACAGAGCAGTGGAATATTGGGACCAATGGCAGGAGAATGGAAATAAATTACAACGACTACTGCAGAAGTTGTAATAATGAAATGGAAGAAGAAACGGTTCTACAAGAATATTTGGCTCTAAGACCCAACCGGACTTACGACAATCTAGCTTGACTAGCCCAAGCTATTCTCTTATTTAGAACAATCAGGATGGTTTGACATAGCAGCAGGCCAACAATAATCACACCTTCTCTGCTATAGGGTATCACAAAGATGGACCCAAATGAGTTACTTCTGGAGTTGTTTGTGACAGCACTCTCAATCCAACCTAACCTAACCTACATCGCATTGATATACATACATTCATCATAATTGCTATGATAAAACTAATTGTGCAACCTACAAGCCAATAGAACAGCGTATATGTACTGACAAAATACGTACGCGATCGAATATATGACTCCACATCTTCATATTGATGACATTTAGTAATTATATGTATTATTAGGAGAAATCAAATCTATTTATTAGAAAATATACTTTTAATATTTTAGTAGCATATTTTTAACTTTTTATTGCATATTAATTGCGCATAAAATACATATTTTGGAGCATATTCTGGTTTCTATTCTCATAACGCTCACTGTGTTGTGTTTAAATAACTAAATAAGTATCTACTACAAAAAATACATTCGGCTGAAAAGCTGTTTTCAATATGGATATATGTAGTTCTCACACACTCTGCTCACATCTGTTAAAGTTCCTATGTGAAAATAAACTCTTATCCAAACAATATATGCGTTATTTGACAAACCATCGCAGTGATGCACTTCTTCATACAAAAGTTCAATGCAAATACATATAAAACAAAAAGGCAAGCAGTAAATTAAGGGGTTTATTAAATGATACATTCCCATAAGCACGTGACAAGCAATGTTAACAACGCGTGTCCTACTGACTACAAGCAGTCTATCTAACCCCTAAATAATGAAGCAAATATTGTTAAACCGTTTTGGCTTACAAAAATATTATTTCGTTTTATCACAATTGAAATGAAAAATACGAATAATAGTGATCGAGCGCATGTGATAGTTAATTGTATAAAAACACAGGTGTGATTTTTAACAAACATCAAATGATTATTGCTTTAAGGGGTGGTAATAGAAAAAGAAAGTAGAAAGAATTTTAATAATAACAAGAGTTATTGACATTATACCAGATGAAGATTGATTGATATTTCATAATGTCAAAATAGCAAAATGTAAATGGAAGAATACGTATTTGTTTGGGAATTAAAAAAGAAGTTTACTTAAGCTGGATTCACCCATTGTTTCCGAACAAAATTTTTGTCCGGACAAAATTTTTTTTACATGTAGTTTGACGTCTCTCTTTGTGAGAGAGAGAAAAGAAGAGAAATAATTTTGTTCGGAACACTCTCAGCTTGAATTGGTTTAAGTTTAATTTTTGTCCGGACAAAGTGGAACTGAGTTGCCACATCAAATAATGTTTTTATAGCAATTCTTTGATTTTTTGTTTTATTTCTATAAATGTGCCCTACAAGTAATATCATAGTATTTAGTTTCATAGTTAATAACATAAACACTGTTATTTTATCCAATTGCTACACAATGTTGAGGGAGATGTTTATTTGTTATTTACATATAACATATGGTAGCTTTGATTTTCCAGACAAATTGTTCGAAATGGGTGAATCGTGTTGCAAAACACTCTCAGTAAAAGAAATTTTGTCCGAACAAAAATTTTGTTCGGAAACAATGGGTGAATCCACCTTTAGAATTTTGCGAATTTATGAAAGTGAAATGAAGTATACATTTTTTTTAAATCCAGTGAGTTGAAAGAGTTCACAGCCGCACTATCGCTGATGAGCGTCCGTTTTATGTAAACATGATGAAGTTTTTGTACAGCACCGGCACATTTACAAGATTCCTGAGGGCAATTTGTCGTCCCCGGATAACCTGACCAGACATCCCGCTTTAGGCGAGATTATCCCGCTTTTTCCCGCTTAATCCAAAGATAATTAAGGCCGTGTCAGATACAACTTTATCGCTTTGCGTGACGTTTCTAACTTTGATAGAAAAGTGTAAAGCAAAAGGTGTATGACACAATGAAAACTTTGACAACACTCGCGCATTGCTCGTTTACCAAAAAAAGTTGTTGATAATTTTGCTATTTATTTATTTATTTTTTTTTTTGTTATAAAAATAAAAGTCAATTATGTTATTTTACGATTTATTATAAATAAATAAATGGCACATACATATTTACCTCTTATTAAAACAGATTCAAACGCACGATATGTTTCATTTGGCAATATACAGCCATGTCACAGAATACCATTCCGATCGGAAGTAGTTTCAATGCCGTAAGTTGCTTCTTCAGAAAACGAAAAACGAAAATTTTCTTCGTAATCAAACCACTTTTAAATTTCAAAGTGGAATTGAAAAACACTTTTCTACAGACTTCATTTGCAATAAATATTAAAAAACGTGCATACTTTTAGGAGCGTCAAATAAGTATTTGGTCATGAGCTTTCCATATTAATAAAAAGCTTAATGTGAGCTTTGCATCTAAAAACAAAAGTAAACAAACGCCTCAAGGTATAAAAACTTTATCATTGTAAAAACGAAATACAAAATAAACGGAATCTAAAGCACCAAAAATGTACTTTTTCGGAATGACAACTACGGAATCAAAACCAAGCCAAACGGAGTCTGTGACATGGCTGATAATAACAGAAAATTATTCCAGCTGATTGTCAAAGCAAGCAAAAAGATGAGAGTACTTTTCGCTTCACACTGCGTTAAAAGTGCTTTATGTAGCGTGTTTCGTATAAGTATGTACATTTCATCTTAGATGTCAAAGCGAATCTGTAACGCAACGCGAAGCAAAAGTTTTATCTGACCTGGCCTTTAATTATTCAGGCTTAAGTTCGTTCAATTTAATTCTTCAATTAAATTATTTTATTGAGAAACGAATTTTAAAAACATGTACTAATTGAAAAGACAAAGACAAATTCTGGCCTGTATAAGGGTCGAACTGATCACCATAATATTTCCATATTTACCACGATCTCGTGATCAGATCTCTGGTTATACCTTTCACAGTGTGAGGTTGGTGAAGTCAAGTAACGCACGTAGTATTGAAAATTATTGTTTATTGTAAAAATTAAATTGAACGACTTAAAAACCATAGAGTTCGACTAACATTGATAACTTTAATTTAAATTTTTCTCCATTAAGATGAAACGAAAATCTAGGAAAAGCCTTCAAAGCCCAAAGTTAAAACTAATTTGGTGCCGAACATATGATACATAAAATGCTTAAGAACCGACAAAATAGAACAAAGTTACAAGACATTAATGGCGTTTTTTGTTTGCACTTTTCAACGAAAATTTGCAATATAATCATATTTAGAGGAAGTCAATTTATTACACTCTAAAACATTACTTCAAATTTACGATCATATATTGTCTAAATTTGTGTTGAAAATTTCTCCTTGTCTAAAATTACATCGATTTTGTAGTTATTTTATTAAAAAAAAAACCTTTCAAATTAAACATATTTAGTCCAAGTGGAAAAAATGTAACATAAAGTATAATACGGCTATGGCTGAATGGTAGATACGTCAGACTATCAGACAGCAGGTCGCGGTTCAAACCTGCACGCAGCCAATCACTTTTTTTAGTAAAAACATTTTGTTGAAAAATAATGCATGTGTAATTTTAGGTCGATAATAATCTGTAAAGTGTTGCCGACTATTATCGACCTAATTTTCAACAAAAGTGTTTTAGAGTGTAGAAATTATTGTATCATCCCTTACGGAGGCACATTTTTGCCTTAAGGCAATGTTAAATTGCGATTTTTTTTAATAAAACGTAAATAAATTTTAAATTTTATTAGAAAAGAAAACGCCATAAGTGAAAAAACTGAACTGCTTTTGATCAAAAATATTATTTTGGCTATAAACTAGGGATGCCAGTCCCGACATCTCGATCCCAAAAATTCTGGAATTTCTCGGGATTGAGAAATACCGAATCCCGGGACTTGTCTAAGAAATCCTGGGGATTCCCGAAATATTTAAATTACGTTTTTTAAGTGAAACTCTTATACAAAAAAAAACTAGTAATGAAAAGTAACAATTGTAAGACAAATTTATGTATTTAAATGTCAAAGGATATCCTCTATCCCTATACAGAAAAAATTATTGTCCAATTTTTTTCAATTAACGGCTTGCTCAGTAAAAAAATTATTTTCAAATAATTTTTTCTTTATATCAATATTTTCTATTGTTGATTTTGTTGTTATTTGATAAAAGTACTGCCAACACAATTGAAAACCAAAGACTAAAAATTTTTATTTAGGTATATTAAATGCATGTAAAAAATATAAGATTTTATGTTATGTCTAAAAAACCTAAAGTTTTTTAGAGTAAGCAGCACTTGTATGAGAAAAATTATTTAAAAAAGAGAACTCTCTGCTTTTATTCTCTTGCTAAACAAACACAACTACATACATACGTACATACTTAACAACAAGCTTTCCATCAAGGCACAACCATACCAAGTAGGCTCGCTAGTACGACATCTACAAATAACACAAACATTTTGTTTTTGGAATATAATTGCACGATGTCAAAGCAAAGCGAATCACAAACCAAATAAAGAAATTTTGACGTCCAGCCATGAAAAATATAAAAAAAGAATGTTAACGTCATCTGTTATGGATGCTCTTGCTTTCGATTGTTAACAATCATTCAATGATATAAATTTATGTATATGTAAGAGTAGGTTTATGTGAGCTTCTTGCTGCCGTTTTCCAACAGTGTTTGTGGTAAAGTGGTTGGTGCGTTGGATTTCAAACCTGAAGGAGCTTAGTTCGATACTAGTTGAAGTTAAACTACAAACAGTGAGTAAGAATACAAAATAAAACAAATTCAAAAGTGTATAATCGATAATAAACTCAAACATAAAATAAATTAGCTAAATATTTCCTAACAGAATTTTTATATTTTCAATTCATAAATTTGTTCGATTTTTTATTTTTTTTTGGGAAATTTTCAAGTAAATTTTATATTATATTAATTAAAAATTTTAAAACATTTCAACTAATGTCGTTTACTTTGATACACGAATTTTTTCATAGGTTTTAATCTAAACATTTTTTACTCAACTCTTCGGATTTTTTAATCTAAGCGCATATTTATTTTTTTCTGTGTACCCCACTTAGGCCCAAATTTACAGCCATTAGTTAATTATTAGTAAACTAAAATGATAACTATTGTTTAACTAAAACTTCATATCCAGTTTATTGTTTAGCTAAAAATTTTAATATTGGTAAAGAGTGGTAGCCCTAACGAAACAAGAAAAATAAAGAAATAACGAATACTGCACATCTTAAGGCGGCAATTTAAACATTTTTAAGCAAACAAAGCTAATGAAGCAAGTATTATTTTTTCGCTCCTAAAAGTATGCCTATATGCATACAATAATTTTCAAAGCATGGTGTAATAAGTATACAGGCTCAACAAATACAACAAAAAACTAGATAATGCATGTCAAAAAATACACGTGCTGGACGTGGCTTATGTACAAAACTACCATAGCAAAAAATAATCAGCTCACGTTATGCTGCCACCTGTTCTTATTACACCATGTCCCAAAGCATCTAACTAATTGTTAACCAATGGCATTTGACGGTTTAACTAATGGTAAACAAAGAAGTGTGAATAAAATATCATTGGCTAAACTATTGTCATTAGTTAATTAATGGCCATGAAGTGACCGGATACGCCGATGACTCGGTGGTTGTGTTAACTGAAAAATTCGGCTGTGATCTCCTAGGGTTCATGAATGATCCTTTATGCACTATTTCACTCTTGGGAGAAATTTTGATTTTGGTATAGTATCGTTAAAAACCATGATTCACTATCAGACTCAGTCGTTAGATCTGTGATCAAACTCATGTCTGCTCAAAAAGTATGATGGTGTGACCTAAAAGTGAATATATGTGACAGATTTTTTAACAAGTCTATCCGATTTTAAAATTTTTTTGAAAAATTTCATAAACTAATATTTTCCATGCGATCAGAGCTGAATTTTTTTAATATAGTTGATAAAAAAAACAGCAATGACTGCTTTAATAATTAGACATACGCTTAATATAGTTGTTGTATTTTGTGATTTTGCGTTTTTTTTTTGTGTGATAATGTGGCACCTAGAACATACTCTGTTTCATTCACAAAAAATCCGGACAGAGTTGTACCAGATTTTCTGTGAATGAATCGTTCGATTATGTAGTATAGTAAATCATGGCCTTAAATGGATACAATATCCCTTATTCTATAAAAGCTAAGTATTTATATGATTTTCTTGACAGAAGGCAGACTTGGAATCCCTATGAAGAATTCTTATAAAAGGAAGCCTCTAGATGTGTGCTATATGCACCTGGAGCGTGAGCCCTAAGATTATCATGTGGATTTATAAAATTATGATCACCGATAGTCATTGTATGATGGTCGAGAGCTCGGCAGCTTGTAGAGACTACCAAACGCCTATTCAGATCTTCATAATATCTTCTGCAGCAGTGGCTACTTACAGGATGGGTCAATGATCATTCATCAATCCTGAATATCTTGTAGAGAACTATAAGGTATGCCGAATGACAGTATAAACTGCGAACTGAGGTTCGGCAAAAGATTGTCACCTTTCCGTTTAAGGCACTCAGGGCTACGTGTGATGTTGGTCCTCTTGTGGATTTCTTGTGAAGGGTTGCTGCTGGAGTCTTTGTATCCAATGTTGTCATATCTGTTTTCATGGGCAAATGGCCGACAGTACTAACGGCACAAATTGAGGCAGTTGCAACATGTGCCGTGATTATTTTGAATAAAAGTCCTAAAGGCTCACATGAGGCTACCTTTTCCTTTATGGACTTGACTAACTGCAAAAGCTATAAACAGGTAACAAACTTTTTATTTACTGAATACCTGGTCATAGGGGACATCCAACTGGACCGATGCTACTTAATGGGCTCAGCGCATTTTTGTGGCGTCATTTGGTCAACGGATAACTCAGTAACAAGGGATAATGGAATTTCGACCGCAAAGGCTAATTTATTTTCTATAATACTAGTTAATTAGCTTTTCTAATTGATTGTAATTTTGTAACGTGTTTTCTCGCCAATTTATATTTTACCATTCAGTAAACTATTAAAATTTGTATTAAAATCCCGAAAATCTGATAGATCCCGGGATCCCGAAAAACTCCGCGATCTCGAAAGATTTGATATTCTAAAATCCCGAATCCCGGGATTTACAAAAACCAGTAGCGTTTGGCATCCCTACTATAGCTGTGCGCGATTATAATCGTAGGTACTCGTATATATGTTTGTGTGTGCATGTATGTATGTTTTTTCGTATTTATGGATGTATGTATATATGGTTGTGTGTATGTATGTATATACATTCATATTCAAGAAAACATACATTCATACACACCCAAAATACATACGAGTACATTTTTGAGTACCTACGAATATATTCGTGCACAGGTATAATCCCTACTATAAACTGAATTTTATAAAAGATAACTTCCAATTTTTTCATTCACTGACTTACAGCTTCCTTTGTTTTGGCGGGTCCTAACGACCTCATGTTTCATGTGTTCAATGGTTTCTGGTCCTCGCTTTGATCGAGCAGTGACCAGTCTATCTCATTCCTATTCATACACAGTAGTAGTTCGGATCTACCTAGCTCGAGTTTTTTTTTTCCATATGGCCCTAGAGACTCTACAATCCGCCCTAATCGCGCATGAACAGTTGGCCCTGCTCAACACCCAATTACTGAGTTTCTTATAGTAATGAGCAATCAATAGTTTAACCGATCTGTCACATATTTCCTCACCTAACGCCGACCCTATTCTTGCCAGCTCATTGGCAGTTTCATTTCTCTCAACATTGCAGTGGCCACGAACCCAATATAGCCTGAGACTATATTTGTCCATAAGCAAGTTAAGGGGTATCCTACAGTCACTAACTAGTTTCGATTTGACACTGTGTCCCTTCAAAGCTTATAGCGCCGCCTGACTGTCGACGTAGAAGATTACCTCTTCGCCTTCAACTACATTTCTGGCCAGCAGTTCCATGGCCCGGAGGATCGCCAGGATCTCAGTCTGGAAAACGCTATATTCGTTCGGTAGTCTAAAAGAACTACGAATGTCCGTCGCCAAAATATAGACATCAGCGACCGTTCCTATTCCCATTATTAACCCGTCTGTAAAGACCGCGCAACCCTCGTAGAGCCTATCAGATTGAACCTAAAAGTCCATCTCCGAAACTACCAATGAGGGTGTGCTACTAAAATCAATTTCAACGACCTCAGAGTCCGTGAACCCCGGAGTTACGGATACCCCCAGCTAAAACTGATCTCATTTAAGGTTTGCTGTGGGCCCTGTTAATATTGTCCTCACCAAACCTGCCTCTAATAGTCTAAGGAGACCCATTGCTGCCGTTCTCACCACAAAATCCTCTATGGGAAACAGGTGAAGGATGACGTCCAAGACAGCTTGAGGTGTGCTCCTCTGTGCACCTGTGATACCCAGCGAGGTACATCTCTGTACCTTAGCAAGTAATCTAATATGACTCTCCTTCCTCAATCCCCCACCAGAGCGGTTGCAGAGCAGTTACTTCCAATTTAGGCTATACATGCGTAGTATGTATGTATATGAGCTAACCAACCGAGCTTAAGCTCGAAACTCTGATCTGACAATGACAAGAGACTAGTAAAGGGAATCTCTTGTTTATTGATTCAAAAACAACTTAATCAATTCCATTTAACTAAGCTTCGATCCAATTCCAAAGATTGAAAGTTCTCATCCAAATTCCTTGAATTACAGTCTAACAATCTTGTTGCTAAGAAATATATATTCGAATACCTTTAAATGACATTTAGCGAAACAACTCCCAGATACTAGATGTTTGTGCATGTAACTAACTTAATTTAACTACATATTAAACTACATCATGCCTCTTTAATAATTGCTTCTCCATTAGAAGCAATCGAATTCACATTAAATAATCACACCGGATGCTGAGGAGTTTAGGTGCCATAAAATACTTGTTGCAAGATTAATAACAGCAACTAAATAAAACAAGTGTGTATGATCACTAGGCTGACGACAGACAACAAGTCATTGCTGTTGCTGCCACTGCTGCTGATGCTGTTACAAACTTTAAATCTATTTTTGCTGCTACTGCTGCCATTGCTGATCATTATGATGTCGATGGATGCGTGTCTTTTGATAGACACCCATCCGGCCGGTGTCATAAGCCTGCTGTTCAAATTTTAATGTGTGTGAGCTGAATTTAACGCGTTAAGTTTGAATTGCTTTGAAAAATATGAAAAAAACATATTTTATGCCAGTTTTCTATGACGATTTTCATTTAAAGTGATCTGCTTTTGGATTTTTTTTGTCATTTTTATTTTTCTGCTACGATTAACGAGATATTTGAAATGCACCTGTGCTTCTAAGTGTTTAACCAGTTTTCCCTCTGTAACCAATAAGAAATGTGGTGTTTGTGTTGTGGTTGACTAGTCAATTGGTTTGTGACTTTTTTACAATTTTCAGTGCATTTTTTTTGGTCAACAGCAGTTCTGCAATGATTTGTTAAGTTAGTGGGTTTCTGGTGTATGTGTTTGTTGTTACTCTAGCTTCCATAATTTAATATATGAGTACAAACGGCAAGGTTGTTTTTCATCGACTACCCCAACAGCTATAACAAGCATCAATTGATAAATTGGCAACTAATGCAGCTGCAACTAAATAAATACACTTGTTTGGTTACATACATACTTATGTGCATATTTACATACATATGTGTGTATAAGTGTGTATTTGTAAACACATATTCGCGTGTGTATGTTTAAATACAATCTGTATCGTATGCTAGGCTATGTAGGCCCGCCAGCCACCCAACTTAGTTTTGCTCTAAACGAATCTACCACCTTTTGCCCCTCCCTGCTCCCCCCCACTCCCCTCCCTCTGTCTTCACCATGGCTTTAAAAATACTCAATAAAATACTTCAACTACTATTATTAGTGGTGCCTCAGTTAGTATAGTGACTAATATCTTTAACTAACCAACTTGTTAATAACCAAAGTAAGCGATCTAGCCAACTGGCTGGCTGGCTGGCTGGCAACAACCATAGACATGTGAATTTATGATAAACAACAAAATCACTGTCAGTTGATACCTCCTAACTACCACACAACAAAACTATTTGCACCTGTCGCCACAAATGCACCCAATTGCCACAATAAACACTTGCACAAACCGTCTACATGAATATAATTGCAAACGAATAACAACAACTACATATATGTATGTATGTATGTGCTCTCCCCTCTTAAGTACCACCACAATAATTCAACATTTTGGTTTCCTAATTTATATGGATTCCTTTATGCGAGTGTAACAACAACTTGTTTCATTATTATCTATGAAAACCTATTAATATTTTCTTGTTCAAGGAGGGGAGTTAGTCGTTGTTCGTTGCTCTGTTACAGCTTCTCAAAGGATGATGATCCTAGTTGAAACAAACATCTGTCCATAACATCTGCTAGTTGCTCTACAGATTTAGAAAAATCTTGTGAAAATGAAATGATGAATGCGTACAAACAAAAAATCATCCAGAAGAAACCCCACAAAAACTTGTTGGGGAAAATATCAAAGAGAGGGAAGTCGCGTATAAGCCATGTATAAGCCATGATAATTATAATTTTATTTAGAAAATGTTTAGCAAATATTGCAACAGGTGTAAAAAGTATAATAACATAGTTAAAGGAATAAAAATTTTGCAATATTCAAAAGTAACGAACATTTTAAGTTTAGCAATTCACTATCGTATCTGTATGTGTGTATGTGCATTAAGCTTTTAGACCAGTGGTGTCCACCTATGGATAGTGAGATCAAACTTTACTTTGTGATTTCCCAAAACTTCGTGCTTCTGACATATCTCCTTCCCGCGCGTCCACGATATACTATATTATTCTGTGTTTATGTACGTGATACGCGTGATTAAATGCCCAGTTGGCCAGACTGTCTTGCACGATATCATCCACGATTATTGTATGAATTGTCCTCTGTCGATTGGTTTTCTAATCGACAATTTAAAGGAAATCGTCGTTCACGACAATCTGAATGATAAATTCCTGCAAGTTGTCCTCTAGTAAACACTTTTGACGATAATATGAGCGACAATATCTTTCGTTTTGTCCTCAATCCAACATTATTGAGGACAATATGAGCGACAATGTTTTACATTTTGTCTGCGTCGCGTAGTTCAGTTGCCGCTTAGTGTGATATGCTCCATAAGAATTAATGCAAATAATATTTTGTCGTGGCTGTGTCGCGTCGCGTCGTGTCACCCAGTGCGTTAGCACTTAAGAGTACTTAATTTATAAGGCCACGAAAAAGTCATCAACGGAAATTCCCATATAGGCGATAATAAACTGCAAGAAAAAACCAGGCCTGCCAACATGTCCTCAAAAGAGCGTGAACAATTTGACGAACACGTGGGGAAATGGCAAACAGGATTAGCAGCTCCTGATAGAAATAAGACCAAACAGCTGCTAAGAAAGCATGCCAGCGTCTTCGCCTTGAAAAATCAAAGCCAAGAGAAAAAGAGCTTCAAGTCCTTGGAGCTCGCCTGTGGTCTTAGTGAAAAAGAAAGATAGCAGCACTAGATTCTGCGTAGACTACAGGAAACTCAATGATGTTACTAAGAAGGACAGTTACCCGCTACAAAGAATTGACGACACATTGGACACGCTGGCTTCAACAAAATGGTTCTCCACTTTAGACCCACAAAGTGGATATTGTTTGGTGGAGATTGCAGAGAAAGACAAGGAGAAACCTGCAGTTATGGCAGTTTAAAGTTATGCCATTCGGGCTCTGCAATGCTCCAGCTACTTTTGAACGGCTAATGGAACGAGTACCGAAGGGACTACACTGGAAGACTTGCTTGGTGTACCTTGATGACACCTCAAAAATCAATGAGATTTCAGCTGAAGTCCCGCTAGTGAAATCTAATTGGGCCCAATGGAACAGCCTAAAGCTGATAAGCGGGTGCTTGTAAAGGGTATGGGAAAGTGCAGAGGGCAAAATAGCTTCCAACTTAATAGTTCTGCCATCCTCCAAGATAAATAAGGTTTTGCAAGAATTCCACAATGGTCCTAGTGGCGGTAGTCTTGGAGTGACAAAAACGCTTGAGAAGTTAAAACAGGTTTTAATTGGGTTGGATGTCAACAAGCTGTAGCTGACTGGATAGCAAACTGCTCACAGTGTATCGCAGCAAAAGGTTCAGTAAGGAAAAGTCGAAGACAGTTTCAACAATACAGCTCGCGTGCACAATTTCTTGTACGTGACTCGACATCACGAATACCTCCTGAAATTGTCATCGGGACGGAATTAAAATTGCCAGGTGATTTGGAATTTGGCGTTAAGCCTTCATCAACAAGAAACGATTGCCTCCGAAATTACTGGCTCACTGGGATGAACCGCATAAGATGATTAAAAGGTTGAACGACGTCGTCTACAGAATTATGATTGGGGGCCTATTCGGGACGAACAGGCTTAAGTGGGCGGCAGTGTTGCGCAATGAAAATGCAGATTCAAATATATAACGATCAAATATATTACGAACAAATATACAACACTGACTATGATTGTCAAAATAGTCGCGTTGCGAGCCTTATCAATAAATAACAGCAACTAGAAATTCAAAATAACAAACAGCCACGAGAACTTACAAGATTATTCGAGGCTACTAAATGACAAGTGTAGATAGCAACAGTTAACTTGACTAGGAAACGTGTTTTAATACACCTGTGGTCGAATTACCGCATTCGTTATCGAGTAGGCTTTCGTATCGAATAAAATCGCGTCACGTAACGAATGGATGGGTTATCGCATTCGATAGCTAACGTATTGAAATTTTTAAAAGTGTAGCAAGTTTGTTTTACACCGGTTGTTGAATCGACTAAGAATTTGTTAACTTAAAGAAAACTTTTGTGTTTGCTTAAGCTAGTTCAACAACCAATTCGATTTGACAACTGTAATAAGGTTTATTGGTAATAGGCTTTTTCCACTTACCAACATCTAAAATCTACCATCAATTTGCGAATTTTCCCATAAGAGTTATACAGGGCTGAACGGCCAACATATTTCAAGATCAATATAAAATGCTCCTATCTCAATTTGTTCCACCCACCATCATTTGATAAGTTTAGTGTCATCACTAAAAAGCGGCATAAAGTTGGAAGAAACATGGTGTAATAAGTGTAGAGGTGGCAATGTTACGCCTGCTACTTATTTTTTGCTCTGGTAGTTTTGTGTATAATTACGTCAAACACGTATATTTTTTGACAGGCATGATCTACTTTTTGTTGTATTTATTGCCCTCATATGGCCACCTGTACATTAGCGCAAATTGATGGTAGATGTTAGATGTTGGTAAATGGAAAAAGTCTATAATGTTCCATGCTTTTTTGCTAAACATACAAATAAAAGCAAATATTTGCTTAATTCACAAAATCTCTTGTATCTTTGTATCGAGTGTAATATTGTATTGAACACAATAGTGTAAACTTGTTGTTGATAATTTTGATATAAAAATTAATGTATTCAATACACTTTTATTTTATATGTTTTGAAAAAGTTGTATTTATTACGGTACTCAGAGAGCATTTGTATGCACTCTCTAGAGTATTCGTATGTATCTTGTTCTTTCTTTGTCACAAACAAATGAACAAAAAGTGTATTTGATACAAGAAAGACTATAAAAATTGTTGTGAATTAAGCAATTGTTTTCGATTGCTCTAGTGCTAACGAGTGGAATTTAAATAGCATTATCGAGTGCCGTAATCACAAAAAGAAATTTTTCGAACAATTTTACTCGATCACGTATGCGGTAATCGGCCCCTGTATTAATTATGCAATGCTAGAGCCCTGCAAGAATCAGTCATGTCACCATGACTGATACAGAAAAATGCTATTACTGCGTACTTGGCAGCTAGGTGGCGTAATTCATCATGACACGAAGGCAGTATGTCCGACGTCGACCAATAAAACACCATCGGGTAACTAACAAAATTTGCTTCAAATCATCTTAGGGCCAGGCCACATGGGCGTTTTTAAAACGTGAGTTTATGATTTTTTGTATTGAATTTGAAAGTTTTAAATTTTTTAACTTTCAAATTTAATTAAAGAAATCAGAAACGCGTGTTTTAAAAACGCCCGCGTGGCCTAGCCCTTAATATGGTAAGCTAAAAAAATCAATGGTTTCTTTATTATTCGTGAAATGAAATTGCCACACCGATTTTCAAAAACAAATTATGGGACCAAACTGCAAGCAAACCTTTTGAAACAAAATAATAATTTTAAAAATCGGTTCATTCATGGAGGAGCTATGCGATAATCAATATTTGAGTGAGACGGGGGGTGGGCTAATGGCCCGTCCGGTTTTAAAAAATATATGGGGTTAAACTCCATTTATGGGGGAACTTCCCCCATAAATGGAGGAGTTATGCGATAATCAATATTTTGGGTAGAAAATTTTCCATCAGCATGCAAGCCCTTTTAAACATTAAAAAACTGAAAATAGGTTAAAAATGGCAGATTTATGCGTGTACAAAAATTAAAATGTAGTAAAAAAAATTGATAACCTCCTTCTTTTTTGAAGTCGGTTAAAAAGACGTATCATTACCTCCCTAATTATTTATTCAAAGTGGTATATAAATAAACAGTGCTACCAAGAATTGTATTTGTGAAATTATATATCCGTGTTATATTATTTTTATTGCAATTTAACGAACCTGTAGAAAATAGTAAAAGCCTTTTTACGAAAAGGTATAAAAACGGAACAATATGCATCGTAACTTTTGTGACGTATAAAACTACAGAAAATAGATTTTTACGTAGAGAGCGTCAAACAGTGACAATGTCAAGCAGTGGCAATGCGTCCAACAGTGGTAAATTTATTTATTTAATAATAGAGAATTATGAGATGGATAATGCAAATAGTTTTGGCCAACGCTACGTTTTGATTAACTAAGACACAAAATTGAATGATACGGAAAAAGTCAAGTAACACGATACGTTCTACTAATTATACCTTCTCATAATCGTTGATAAAACGGGACAGTATAATGTTGACTAGGCAGCACTGTTACATATATATTGATTTGCAACTATGTATACCATGGACACTAGTAGCTAAGACAATAACCTCATAACATTAACAACGTTAAGATATTGTTACGAAATTGCAGAATGATGCAGATTCAAATTTAATGAACACAAATACAGCGTCGGGTTAAACTTAGTTCCTGAATTTTAATTTGATATTCAAAATAACGGACACAGTACTTCCTAGAGAAGAGCTGATAAGATTATTCGAAATTTAAATAAGTGTAGAAATATTAAAATACAAATTAGCATTCATATCTATACACACACAAATAGAATTCACACATTTCATACCTCTTGAGTTATGCCTCCTCACTCACATTACAACTTGAAGAATACCAATTGACAATCAGACATCTAGAAAACACCGGAAACTGATTATTTGGTATATTAAGACGCGGCCAGCTGGTAGTCAGTTTTACTTTAGGCCCCTATTATGATTCACAAATAAATTGATAGTTGAGTCGTAGTTGTCAAATTCTTATTATGGATTACAACTTTCTTAAAAGTGAGACAACTGTTTTTTGTCAATTGTGTCTTGGTTTTTATTTCGACTATTGTGTTATTTTTGATTACTTTTAAAATTGTGATTTTAGTCCCCAATCTATCCCATTTGTCAACCAATATTGTTGCCATATCCATAAAATCTCAAGAAAAAATAGTAAGGCCGAAACTAAAAATATCTAAAATATTTTGTGATGGCTACTATGGTTTCAAAAAAACAGAGAGTATAGAAAACTCAACTAATTTAGGTTGTGAATCATAATAGGGGCCGTAACAACATTGTAGAGCCATCTGTATTCTAAATATTAATACGTCACACACAGATGACACAAAGCTAAACATTTTAGCAAATATATAAACCAGATATTAAGGTTTGTGTCCAAGCTACAGAAAAACACACTGCCCTTCACATAGATAAAGAACATTACATATTTTATTTTTACTTTTTTTTATTGTATCATTTATTTGTACGTTATCAGTTCGTTGATACGAAAAAAACAGTTTTACAAAAGTATCACAGCTAAGTTACAAAAAATGGTTTTAAATAGTTTTTTTTATTAAACTTTATTTTGTTTAAACAATCTTAAATTTTATTTACACACATAAAAAAGTACATATGTATCTTAAAAATAAATACAGTAAGGGCCTTTATTACAACTCTGCAGTAAAGTAGAAGATAGTTACAGGCAACTTTTTAGCAAAAGTGAGTGATAAACTGGCATTTAATAATTTTACATTATTACAATTTGCTTGTAAAATAAAAGTTATATTTTTCAAAGTATGGATATACCAGGGGCCCGTTTCTCCAAACTACAAGTTACAAATCTGCAAGTAAACAACAATAAAATTTGTAAGTGTTGTTGTTTTGTGTATAGTATTTTACTTGTAGATTTGTAACTTGTAGTTTTGAGGAACGGGCCGCAGAGCATTTACCGTGAATGTCATTTATTGTGAATGGTTACTTGATTAAGTAGAAAATATGACAGCCTATGAAAATGAGGCAGCTTTAACTGTCTAAGCTTGCCGATAAAAGTTATAGGTAGAACGAACTTGCATATAAGTTATCACACCCTTTTAGTAAAGTTGTAGTGAAAACTGTTCATCCGTCCGATAAAATCTTAACTTTAACCAAAGTTAAGTTGTAGTAATGGCCCTATATGGTATATAAAAAAATAAATCAAAACTTTTATTACATTCCTTGAAAGTGTAAAAAAAATTAACCAATTCAATCCAGAGAAATAATGTTTGTAATTTTATTACACAGATAAGAAATATTTTTTGCACAGACTTTGTGCACAGACAAACTAATTGCAAAGTACATAGCCCTCAAAAAAAAATAAGTAGAGAAAATGGCTATTTTTTTCCTTGTTAAAAAATATATTTGAAAAAACATATTTTAAAATTATTTTTTATAAATTGGCATATTTTTTAGATGTAAGTAAATAAAACAAATATTTATGTAGCTCTTAAAAAAGTAGTAGAAAGTAGCTCAGTGGGTAGAGTATTTGCCTTGAAATATGAAGATTGCGAGTTTGTGCCCTGGTTGAGCAAAACTTTCTTTACTTTTATATTTTAATTATTTTCGGACATTTCGTATATTTTATCAAAGAATTTCGTGGTGCCAACGTTTTCTTGCATATGTTGTAAGGAATTTTTTCAGTGTATGTATGTATAAATAAAATATATTTAAGACGCTGAAGTTGTCTGTACACTATCTGAGTTCTCATGTCTTAAGAATATGAAAGTTCAAATATTGTACGAGTATATCAGATGAAAATAGAATAGGAGTTATTCCACCTCAAATCAAAGTTTACTTAAGCCGTCTTTATACTGTCTGAGTTTTCGTCTGATTTCAATAGATAATTTTAGGAATATTACACTTATAACTCATATAGACAAATATATAATATGATCTATTTTTAACTGAGCTTAAGCGAAAAATAAAATTTTGTATATTAGACACGATATTTCACTTTTACATATTGAAATCAGACGAAAACTCAGACAGTGTAGTAGCAGCTTTTAGAAATTTCAATATCTCCAAAAGTGCTTAAGTTACATTTCTCAGCAACATACCGTGTGAATGACTTCACCTAAAATTTTCCCGGAGCACAAAAATATTCTTACAATATTTTTAGATTCCCGAAATTTCAAATCACCATATCTTAAAAAACGGCAATTTTAAAAATTAAAAAAAAAATATGCTTTGTTTCACTTTCATGTCTACTGAGACTACTTATCCGCAAAGTGGTAAAATTCTTATATATAAAGCTATTGACAAGTTTGTAGAAATGGTTAGAAAAATTATTAGAATCTTCAATTATAGTATTTTGCAATAGAAATGAATCTTCAAACAAAACTGGGGCCGAATTACCGCATTCGTGATCGAGTAAAATTGTTCGAAAATTTTCTGTTTGGGATTACGGCATACGATAATCGAGTACCTGCTGCTTAAATTCCACTCGTTAGCACTAGAGCGATCGAAAACAATATTTTCTTTTATTATGTTTGTTTTGTCAAAAAACATGGAACATTATGACAGTTGTCAAATCGACTTCATTGTTGTACTAGCTTAAGGGTGCTATTGGCTGAGTGGTTAGCGCATTTGACTACAAACTCTGAGGTCTTGAGTTCAATACTAGTTTCAGGCAAGCCAACAACATCATGCATTGTTCTCATGTTCATTGGTTAGTTATTGTGTTGTTTGTTGTTGGACTGTTAAACTGATGAAGGCAAAGCGCTGACACTTTAGCAGTACCGGCACCGATTAATACTAACCTATCCTAATGCACTTCACTGCACCCTCCTTCGTCGGTATTGTAGCAGAAGCGTCGGCGAGGGGCTTAGCAACACCGCTCTACAAAAAAATAGCTGAGTTGTAAATGAATTAAGCTTTCTATCTCTCTCCTACTTCACCACCTGTTCTCTCTACACTATTCCTTTACGAAAGAAGGTAACCCCTTAATTACTTCTCTTTAAAAAAAATAATATAAAAAAATATAAAATAAAAATAAACAATTTTTCTTTAATGTATTACAAATCCTTAGTCGATTCAACAACCGGTGTTAAACAAAATTGTTTAAACATTTCAATACGTTAGCTATCGAATGCGGTAATCCATCCATTCGATACGTGACGAAATTTTTTTTGATACGAAAGCTAACGAATGCAGTAATTCGGCCCCTGGTTTCTAAGATAATTATGGATATCTGAACCCGAAACTGAAATAAATTCATTTTTCCAAAGAACCGTTTTCGAGATATCCGCAAAAAACGTGATTGGTTAAAAAGAATTACGTTTTTCGTGGATATCTCGAAAACGGTTCGTAAGAAAAATAAATGAATTTCAGTTTCGGGTTCAGCGATCCACAATTATCTTAGAAACTACTTTTCTTTTAAGTTTCATTATTATTGAAAACTACTGTCTGTAATTGGAGATTCTATTAATTTTTCTATCTCTTTCTACATAACATTAAATTAAACATTTAAAAAACCCCCGAAGAAAATAGATGATAACTTCAAAACAGCTGGACCAATTTTTCTCAAACATAGATTAGAAGATTTGGGATCAAGTCACCTTTCAAACAAAACTTGCTAAATTAAAATCGATCTAGCCCTTTGGGAGCCACAGTGTCAAAGACACACAGATTCAACAGGATACATCTAGAAAAGATGTGATATCTTCTAAACGGCTGGACCAATTTTATTCAAACATAGGTAAGAACAAGTCACCTTTCAAACAGAAAAATCTAAATCAAAATTGGTCCAGTCGTTTGGTCTGTACGAGGGTTCGTACATCCACACAGATACACAGACACACAATACAAACTTATAACACCCCTTTTTTAGTCGCGGGTTAAAAATTGTCTATAACTTTACATATAGTAATTTTACCACTTTTGGGTTAAGTAGTTTCCGTAGATATGAAAGTGAACCAAAACATATATTTTGTTGAAATTTTTTAAATCGACCTTTTTTAAGGTATATCGATTTTAATTTTAAAATTTCTGTTAATTTTTCTAAAATATGTCTATAACTTCGGTAATAACAATTTTAAAACTTTGAGCCTCGTAGTCCATGTAGACATGAAAATAAGCCAACACATACATATACTTTTTGGTAAAATTTAAAGTTGGCCTTTTTAAAGATATTGGTATTTTAATGCTGGAAATTCACTTAATTTTTCAAATTATATCTATAACTTTGGATATAAAAATTTTACCACTTTGGGACTAAGAGGTCTATGTAGATATGAAAGTGAATAAAAACATATGTATATATTTCTGAAAATTTTTAAATTTCAGTTTTTTTAAGATATAGCGATTTTAGTTTTCGGATACATATATTTTTTTGTCTTTATTGTGAGCCGATTTTTTATCACACTATTGTGAAGAGGATCTTATTAACTTTAAAATGGTATATTGTAACTCGACATTTTTCGAGATATTTGCATTATGGAAGCAAGCTTTTTTAGATATATTTTTTTAATCTTAAATCTATGTTTAAATTATATTAAAAACAGTCAACACCGAGTTTCATCAAAGACGGATCTGGTGAGACCCACTTTACCCTTTTTCTTAGTTGATTTGAGGTGGAATAACTCATAGGTTATATTTTAAACTGAGCTCAGACAGCTTTAACATATTTTATTCGAACTTAAGTTTGAATGCATTAACTTAAACGATTTACAAAAAACAGGAGTGTTTTTAGCTTTAACTTTAAAAATATTCCATTTTGTCATTAAATCCCTTCAAGAGTTACGAATGAAACTTTGTTTGGACACTGGGCATATTGGGTAAATATTTGACGATACAACTGTCGTAATCACTACTGCGTTTTATTTTAGGCAACAAGTTTTTATTTCAAATAGAAGACAACATACCATCAATATTAAAGTAATTCAGTCCCATTTTATCCTATCTGTAATGTAAGTAATAATTATACATATTTCGCCAAATATATACCCACTGTGATCCCATCCATAGCTTTACATTGAAAAGAATTTCTATGAACTTTTCATCTGATAAGTATCGCCACATAACAAAAATGACATCATTATCTTATTTATAAGTGTGACACCCATTGTATCATTCTTCGATAGGAAAAACCTTTTAATACTATGGAGACAATCGAAAGCTTCAACTTTATTGTGAATTGATAAATTCTTGATATCCTGTAAAGTGGTAAAGCTTGGGCGACATTGTTTAGTTGATTTGGATAATTTTATATGGGAATTTGAAATTATCGATTGTGATGTTGAGGGTAGATCGTCTTCAATTTCATTTCTAGTCTTCTTTACACTTTCAAGGCGCTGTTTCGAAATGGTTTGATGTAGTTTTTTCAACTCTGTGCTATTTTTGATGTCACCCTCATCATCATCATCAGAAACTATTTCTAAAAGCGTGAAAACTTCAGCATCATCAAATTGGCTTTCGTCTGATGGTAATTGAGTTGCGTCGTTTTTCGATATTTCAATATCTCCCTCTATGTCGTTAACGAAATATGTTTCAGAATATTTATTTATGTCTTCTTGAATTTCTTCTTTCTCCTCATCATCAGAATCAACTATTTCCAATACTACATCATTGTCATCATATTTAACATTGTCATCACATTTAACATTGTCATCATCATATATAACATTGTCATCATATTTAACATTGTCATCATATTTAACATTTCGCGTGGAATTATCTTTAATATAAGAAATGTTCACTGATGTAACTGGTACCCTTTCGATGTTAGTTTCTTGGCAAATGTTACTTTGGTTTGGCTCCTCTTGAATTTGTTTATTGGTCTCACTGACACTATCAGTCTCACTAGTGCTATAACATTTATTTGAAACATCCACATGTTTCAATTTCAAAGCTGCATCACCATCAACATCAAGCTGACTTTTGTCGAATGATTCTTTTGTTGTATTATTTTCGACTATTTCATTATCTACTTTTACTCGTTTTCTGGCATATGTTTTGAGATAGCTTTTATTCGCTTTAGTATGATCGTTCTTATTCATATCTTTTCTGTTATCAGGGCTTATTACTAATATACAAGACTTTGCTTGGACTTTAATTTCTTGGTTCTTACCATCATCGTTTAGCTCGCTAATGCCATAACTTTCTGTTTCTCTTTTTATAACATCAAGCCGGCTTTCTTCGAATAGTTCTTGCGTTGTATTGTTTGCGACTAATTCATTATCTCGTTTTACGCGTTTTCTGGCATATGTTTCGGAATAGTTATTCTTATTTTTAAAAAGTTCTCTGTTCTTCTTATTTTCTGTATTATCAGAGATTTTTACTACTTTACCACTGCTTTTTTGGACTGAAATTTCTTGGTAAGAGCCATCATCGTTGAGTATCGTTTTAATTTTTTTATTATTTTCACTCATTCTTTCCAAAGGGGTTGCTTTATTATTCATATTTTTCAACGGCACTTCAGCATCATCGGAAGCACCATTTTCTTCAGTACTTCTTAGCTCCATTAATTCATTTTCTTGTTTTATTGAAATAAATTCATCATAGCCGTCCAGAATTTTAGTCAATTCATCATCTTCAGCTTCTTGTTTTATAGAAATAAATTCTTCAAATTCTTTTTGATCTCCTTCTATGTGGTCATCTACAAGCTCCTTTTTTACTTGTTCTGTACTCAGGGTGCTAGCATTGATTTCATCACCTGTGTACGTCAAAGTCTCCTCTTTAATTGTTATCACATTTGTGCCCTCATTTTCATTAACCAAATCTTTTGACATCAATGATGTTAAATCTGCGAATTTTTTTTTTATTTTGTTTTAATATTATTTTCATTATATGTAATTTAATTTACTATTAAGAAACTTACAAGCCACATAAAAACTTAAAAAAAGTGTTGATGCAAAAACAAATGAACAACAAATGAAAAACAAAGCAGCAAGCCAAACTGATTGATATTATTATTAAAGAGCGGTTTCCACAATACAGACATTTAATTTGATTGGAAAATTTATATGAGAAGCACTAAGTTTTTTCAATGATTCCCATACAAATTTTCTACTCAAATCAATTGCCTGTATTGTGGAAACTACACTTAAGTGTTAGTTTTGGTTAATATTTTTAGTTTAATGTAAGTGCACTCAAAATTAGGAAGGAAGCTCTTATAAAAATAAAAATAAATACATATTTAGACAATTTCTTACAAAAGCTTTAATTATATAATAGATATATTTTTTACGTGTCCGAAGTTACCCAATCTTAACCGAAAGCTTTTTTCAATACAAATTTTGTATTGAAAAGAGCTTTCGGTTAAGTTTGTGTAACTTTGTGCACGTACGGGAACAGACAAAATATATGTATAGTTAATAAACAAATGAAAATATATTTACAGTGGATTAGTGCAAGTCGATTTTGAGATTTTAATTCTAAATTTCTTTATTTTTAACTGTCTTTCTATAAGTGTAAAACTTTTCATAATTTCATATAGACCAGTATCGATTTATTTTACCCATAATTTTCAGCAATGTCTCACATGCATATTACATATTTTGATATTCTTTAATTCGTTTCTCTTCATTTTACGCTTATGTATATCGTACGTATAGAGATAAAAAAACAAGTTGTAGAAGATCTTCAACAGGGGTGCCAGGGGTGGCGCTAGGAAAAAATTGCTTCGATCAAAATTTTCGTCAAAGCCGACAAAAATCTACCAAAACCTACCATTTTGCTAGCGTTCATTATATCGCATTTATGTAAAGATTTGTTTAGAACATATATTTGATACTACAAAAATAATAAAATCATTGCGAGCATTATTTTCAAAAATCATCTAAATATTTTTCAAGCACAACTGGTCATAAAAGAGTGCTCTGTGGTGTGGGGATTTTTGCATTTGGGTATTTTCACAAAAAATTCCGCTTTTTGTCATGTACGTCACAAAGCAATTAAGCTTGATTTTACTTAAGTTTTCTTTACTTGTTTAGATATATATTTGTGTAGAATGTAAGTATATCTACATTTAGTCAAATATAAGGAAAAATCGGATTACATGGTTCTGAAATACAAGCTTAATTGCTTAGGGACATTACGTAGCAAAAAGTCAAGTTTCTGTAGAAAATCCCATATAGAATTGGTACTTAGGCCCCTATTATGATTCAGTTGTCAAATTCTTATTATGGATTACAACTCTCATCAAATTCTATCCTTGAAAAGAAAAATTAAATAATTTTTACAAAAATTCAATCAATATGTAAAAAACTGAATAAAAAATTATTTATGTAATGTATTTAAAAGTGGAAAACTGCATTTCGGATGTTTGCATATGAAGGAAATATTGCGATTTTTCTTCAAATTTATATTAAAAGAAATTCAAGAATGCAATGCCGCATATTGATTGAAAAAAGTACGGCAGAGCTGGCAACATTGACAGCCCCTAATCCATAATTGAAAAACAGATTTGGTGGTTAAATAACGTTGAAATTTGTTTTTGGTTCAATTTAAACACATGTTAAACTAAGTTTAACTAAAAAATAAGAAAATAAGGATTTTTAATCTCAGTTAAACTAGGTTTAGTTAATCTGAAAACAGATTTGTGCCGCCATTACAAAGTTTGCATACATAACTTTTACAGAACAGCTTAGTTTTGCTTAAAATTTTGGTATTTAATGGAATAATAAAAAAAAATACATTTCACCGGAAAATCACGGGTTTCAGACTACGTTAAACTAAGTTTAATCTTAATCTACATCTCAAAAACCGAGCAACCCAACATTCTAACTTTATTTTTTAACGGATTTCTGAATTATCCAGATGGCAATTTTTCATTCATTAATTTTTAAAACATTAAAAAAAATCGAAAATGGCAAAAACTTACCATTTTTATTAACAGATCATAAAGCCAATTATATTACAAATAAAATAAGCTTTATATGATGAAAATCGATGGACATATATTGATTTTATTCATAATTAAGTAAATCGCCTGATTTTTGCAAAAATGTCGAATATTTACACTGTACAAAAATATCAATTTTTTAAATAACAAGGTTCTAACAGCTGATTCTGGTACAGGCCACCAAAAAAATATACATATAATGTATCGGCATTTTGAAAGTTTACATATGGGATTCTTTTAAGGGGGAGTTAAATTTTCCCCCTTTTCCACATAGTTATACTGACTCGGCATAGTATATCTTGTAGGCCTGACGTTTGGCGTATAAAATGTGTTCAGCGATTCTACATACATATGTAAAATACAACGGTGAACATTTTTGTAGAACATTTTAACCCTCCGTCTTTTAACTCGCCCTAAAATAAATCCCAGACGTAAACTTTCAAAACGCCCATACACGTTATAAAAATTTTCCAATTTTGCATAAAAAAGAAATGCATACCAGTTGGTTGTTTTTACAAGTGAGATTTTATAATTTTCTTTTCAATGCCGCTTGTGTGTTAGTTCATTCCAATTATTTAAACGAACTGTGTAATGATTCCAACAAATAATATTACAATATGTAAGAAGTGCAGGTAGTAAACAAAAATTCAAAATATGTATGTATGTTAATATTAGTAACTAATCTAAAAATCATATATATGCAGGATTAAAAAAGAAATATTTTCTACACAAATAAACGTAATAAAACATAAAGTGAAGTTTAATTAAAATAAATAGTATAAAAGCCACTTACCAGCAGATGATGTTGAAGGGATCATATCCAATGCATTTGTTGGTTCCTTTTCTATATTGACTTTTTTATTATTTATATCTGCATTAATATTTTTACCAATATGCACTCCTACTATTGAAGCGTTTCCAAGAGTTTTAATGAACCTTTCGTACGTTTGATACTTTAATATGGAGCTACCGCGTACATTTAAAATTTCCAAAAGTGAATATGGTACCCTTCTTTGTTTTTTGTTTGTTGACTTAATAACATTTGATTCCTCAAAAAGTTCATCGATTCGCGTCCACACATGTGGTTTTATAAAATAAGGATATATATTTAAAATATCCGCTAAATTCATTGCTACTGTCTTTGTTGCCGATGATGGCGGTTTAATTTTATACTGCGACATCCATTCTAGTAGTAGGATATCAATTCCCTCGCAATCATCGGAGTGAGTGCTACTGAGTGCATTTTTGCAAAGTTTTTGCCATTTTTCCATAATTAGCTGTTGGTTTTGCAGTATGTATTTCAAATTTTTATGACTTACACCAGTTATTTCCGTTAAACGCTTATGATCTTCAATATTCTTTGACAGGCGTATGACTTTAACTTGTGCTTTTAGTATCGTTAGATTAATGCGCTGCAAGCAAAAATATATGTAAGTTTAAAAAATATTATTTACACAACCTCTTCACGAGACATTTCTTATTTCCTAACAAATGCAATACCGTCACAAAAAATACCAGTGTTCAAACTTCTGTTAGGGGAGGCGTAAGCGTACTTATGTTTGGACGCAAATTTTATATCGACAGCTTACATTTAAAAGCCTCTATTCTATTCACTATTTTCGGTTAAAATAAGCCGCATCTATGGTATAAATTTAAAAATAAAAATTGTGTTTGCAATTTTATCGAAATTTTATAATATCTTTATTAGAGATGAGCGATCCCGTGATTTTTAAAGAACATCGTGAACAGTAAACGTGATTTAAAAATCACTGTTACTTAAAACTATGACTGTGATCACTATTTTAAGTTATCTTATTATAGCAATGGTAATTATCAAAACATCCATGCACCTCTACAGCAAAAACGTTCTTTAATATAGCAAGGCAGATTTAAATACGCCTTAAAATATACTTTGAATTTTAAAAAGAAATACTAATAAGGAAGAAGAGAACACAAAAACTAGCAACACTATTTGTATGTTGTTATTGTACGCAAATAAAAAAAACGTTATTACCCACACAAACAGTGAAATATCATAATTTTCTCTATGTAACAAATAGAAAAAAACAACTTTGCAAGTAGCAGTTACTTGACAAATTTTGTCACAACAGTGAATGGTGACTTTTCAGTAACAGTGATTAAATCACAGGTACTGAAATATTGCTCATCTCTAATCTCTATCTTACAATAGTTAATTGTTACGAATGCAAAACCCTCTATGTCCTAAAAATCGTCTTTTTTATAATCTCGTATGATTAAAATCGCCCAAACTCTGAGGAATGTCAATATCTCGGGAAAAGTTGCGAAAATTACGAAAATTTGCAGAAACTTGAATGTTTATGAAAGATTACAAATGTTACGATTGATTAAAAGCCCCAAAAATGTAAGAAAACCAAAAGCTTTGAAAAAATTACCCCAATGGCGAAAATAGAGAAAATTCGTGAAAATTTCAAGACTTTCCTGCAAGAACGGTACGGGTAAAATAGCCATAAGAAGTATGTGTAAAAAAAACAAGCTGAAATTAAGGTTGGTAAATTTCTTAAAGAAATTTCCGTTTACTAGTACGCAGTTCCGAAAGAAAAGTACACGGAATTTTGGCATTTATTGTATATTACAGGCATGTCATAACAATAAGTGGAGAATTTTTTCCTTCAACTGAGACAAAAATTACTGTTCAGACAATTGTTTGTTTACACACCCCCACGAACTACAAGTGTTTCCCCCTTGAAAAATTCATTCCACTTTTTTCATATATCTAAGTATGTACACTGCTTGTAATTAGAATAAGGCCAGACTTTTTTGTATAGTTTTACTGGTTATCTCTTGATTAATTTTGTATCGTAAGTTTTCTTTTATGATATTTTTACAAGTATAACATCTTGAATTTTATAATAAAGGTCCTCCCTCATGAAAACGTTTAAAAACCTCGCAAACTGTGCTAACTGTGAATGTTTCCACTCTCGTAAATGAATTGTCAAAAAATGGTTGAAAATTAATGTGCACAACTAATAAAACGTCATAAAAATGTACATAAAAATCTTAATTTACAAATATTGTTTTAATGATTTATGTGAACAAATAAGAAAATATAGCAAAACAAAAAGACAAGGTGACAAAAAATTCATATAAATCATTGTTGATGTGATGCAGAGGCAAGTACAAGAAGTAGCTGGAGGTGACATTAGCTGTTAAAAGTTGCACAAGAGTTTCAAAAGGGGCTTCATGAAACACGCCTCGCAAGTTTGCGTAATTGCACAAATGGCAATTTTAATCGCTTTCATGAAAACACTTAATAATTAATGCAGACATATTAAACAATTTGTTTTAATGCTTAGTGCGTTTTGCTTACTACTTCATTAGAATAAGGCTGTAGTAAATAATGATGTAGTTTTTGAACTCATTAAAAACGCATGCGATTTTACTAGGTAATACATTGCATAACCACCAAAAAAGGCATGCCAAAAACATAATTAAAACATCCCATTGACACATTTTAATAAAACAAGTTTTAGCTCCAACAAAAAATAGGAAGGCAATAACTCAGTAGTAGAGATCATGTCTTAACAGTCAGCAGACATGGTTCGCATCCCAGCTGCGGCAATATTTTTTATTTTTATTGTTATATATTTACATGAAAAAACGTCATAGAATCAGGGAACTGGGTTCAATTCATTCATTTTAATGGATATCAGTTTATTTAATTGTTCACATAAACGCATGATCTCCAATGACACGCTAATGTTAAAATCATGCATGTTTCACCTAAAACGAACCAGTTCGTCATTACTTGAACCCATGATTATATACATGATTTGACATGTTATTTTTTGCTGGGTAACGATACAAAATTTATAAAGAGATAACTAGTAAAACCATACAAAAAAAAGTCTGGACTTATTATAATGACAAGCAGTATATATTGAAACAAACTCATCATTGGTTTTTTCATCACGCCACAATTTTTTTATGAGCCTACCTAATATTTTCACGAGGTATACCAGTATAATTCACCATAACTCGAATGCAGAATGTCCGACATCGACCAATAAAACACCATCGGGTAACTAACAAAATTTGCTCCAAATCATCGTAACATGGTAAGGTAAAAAATCAATGGTTTCTTAGTTAAGCGTGTAAAAAAAATTACGGAAATTCACATTGGTAAATTCCTTAAAGAAATTTCCGTTTGCTAGTACGGTGTTCCAAAAGAAAAGTACACGGAATTTTTGGCCGTTATTGTCTATTACAGGGATGTTACAACTATAAGTGGAGACTTTTTTTCGTAAACTGAAACAAAAATTAATGTTCATACATATGTTTGGTCACGGAACTTTTGACATTCTTATTTTTCGCAAGTTATAATTAATTTTTAGTGTTTTTTGTGTTGTAAATTAAAAAATAAAAGAATTTGTGTGTATGCAAACATTATTCTCTACAGAAGGCTACACGATTATTTTTCCGTGTAGAAATAAATGTAAATTAGCTTAAGAATTCCGTACCACGCTTTATATAGCATGCCTGTAATAGACAATAAATGCCAAAATTCCGTGTACTTTTCTTTTGGAACTGCGTACTAGTAAACGGAAATTTCTTTAAGAAATTTACCAACCTGAATTTCAGTTTGTTTTTTTACACATACTTCTTATGGCAGCCTGAATTTCATTCAGAGCTGCATACTACGCTTTAGGCGTAGTATGCAGCTCTCACTGAATTTCAGGTTTGGAGTTTTGCATTTATTTCTACACGGAAAAATAATCGTGTAGAATTCTATACAGAATTTTGTTTGCATACACACAAATTTATATATTTTATAATTTACAACACACAAAAACACTAAAAATGAATTACAACGTACGAAAAATTAGAAATGTCAAAAATTTCGTGGCCAAACAATTGTCTGAACATTAATTTTTGTTTCAGTTGACGAAAAAATTCTCCACTTATTGTTATAACATGCCTGTAATAGTCATTAAATGTCAAAATTCCGTGTACTTTTCTTTTGGAACTGCGTACTTGTAAACGGAAATTTCTTTAAGAAATTTACCAACCTGAATTTCAGTTTGTTTTTTTTACACATACTTCTTATTGCAGCCTGAATTTCAGGCACAGCTGCATACTACGCTTTATTCGTAAAATAAAATTGAAAAATTATTTTTTTTTGCTAAAAGCTCATAAAAATTCTAAACTGAAAAATATTGAACTTTTGACCATTGTCTTTAAAGGCAGCGTGTTAAGAATAAAATAAGCTATATATTATGAAAGCCAGTAGTTGCTGTCAACCTTTTTAGAAACTTTGTCAGATCAAAAATCAAATATGCTAGATCTACCACAGCCCATGCAACCAAAACCATCAACAATAAGATTACCACCATTCAGAACTCCACCCTGCGTAGATGTCTTGGACTCGCGCGTTCGACTCCAGTTCATGTCATCTATGCTCTGGCTGGAGAGCTTCCCGCTAACTACTGTTGTCAACTGCGTGCTGCTAAGGAAATTATAAGCATCAAGTTCTACAATAGTACCGTCTATAGCTGTTTCCAAAACAATATGGCTGTTAAGTCCAGCTATGCCTTTGTCTTCAACAAATTTCACCTAATCATTAATCGTATAAGTACGGATTTCTCCAGATCCCAGGGGCTGGTAATTCGCCTAAATGTCTTACCAGGGAAAAAAGATACGCTGTCTAAAGAGCAGGTACAGGCCTTGTATAACAAGGAATTTCAAACATACAAGAGAAGCAGATTCGGAATATTTGCAACTGATGCGTCACTTGCTGATGAAGCGACAGGTTGCGGCATTTTCGATATCACAAGCAAACGATCATATGAATACAGAATTCCACATAGGTCTTCAAGCATGTTTTGAGAACTCCTAGCCATAAAAACTGCAATTGATATAGCCATCCGTAGCAGAGCCACAGAAATAGCAATTTTTCGGACAGCCAAAGCGCATGTAAAACCTTGCAAAAAAACTCTTCAAACAATTATCTTGCTGCGTACATACACAACAGACTAGCCACTTCCTCCGTCACTCAATGCCATCACATATGGACGCCAGGTCATGTTGGAATATCATTCAATGAAAGGGCTGACAGTTTGGCCAGGTCAGCAACATTAAACGGCACGGCACTCGAAGCGAAACTCACCCCAGACGGAGCTTTTCGCATGATTTGTAACCACCTCTTTGGGGACTGGAACAGGGAGTACAAAAAATGTTTTGCAAAAAATTTTTGCGTATACAAAGAAAACCGTGGTTCCGCAATCGCGGACCGCTTGAAACCGATGATGTAAGATAATTAACAGACTAATTACTGGACATAACTTTGGAACTGCTTACCTTGTCAAGAAAAAGGTCCTACAATCTGATGAATGCCAGGTCTGCTCGGTACCTGAAACGGCAGAACATCTAATTTTTAAATGCAGACGATATAACCACCAATCACGATTCCTTGCCCCCAATATTTAAAAAGGCAGACATATCTATATATGGATCCCTAATTGATTTTATTAAAGACGCTAAGATTGAAGTGTAAGGTTCACCCACGGTTGAACTAAACGAATCGAAACTTCTTTTGAAGCTAGAGCTTAACCTGGCAGTTTGTGAATAATTATTCCGCCATCCACTTTAGAATTAAAAAAATATATATATGAAAATCGGCTAAAAATTGTAGACTTTATTAGTAATTTATATTTCAAAGGTGAAAAAAAGAGTATCTATAGATCCATTCGTCAAATGTAAAAATAACTGGTGCGGATATAACAGGAATTCTCACAATAACTTACCAAATCTACTTCACAATTGTGCTCAAAGCGAGACATAATTTCCTTAGTGTTGAGTAATTCTTTGAACATTTTTAGCCAATATGTTCCTGATTTCAAAACAAATTAGTTAAATTTACTTATTTTCTGTTCAATTTTGTAAAAATATTCACAAACGGAAAAATAACAAAAATACAATATAGTGTTGTCCGTTTCTGCTACTCAGTACTTTTCATTCGGGTACTCAGTACTACAAGCAGCGATTTTGTACCTGTTTAAAACCATGTTCATACGGTAATATGAACCACTTGGTCGCTCTTTGAATCACGATTGCTAACCTTGGTGTTCAAATGATTGCTCTTGTTTCTTCTTGGATGCAAATCCTTCTACACTTAAAACTACGTTTCATTATATATATATATATATATATATATATATATATATATATATATATATATATATATATATATATATATATATATATATATATATATATATATATATATATATATATATATATATATATATATATATATATATATATATATATTCTCTTGCACACATATATGTTTTGCTTTTTCTTTGTTTACATTTTTTCACAGCTAGTTCAGATAGACTAGCGATAATTTTTTATCAAAATTGGATATGATAGTAAATTTTCATTGTTCGCAGCATGATACAATTAACAAGTACACGCAGTTCTAAAACAATAGAAAAGTTGTTGTATAAATACTTCACTAGCTGTCAAAAACGATGAAAAACGGGTGGAACTATCAGCGCAATTAGCTCTATAAGAATATGTCAAATGCCGTAGAGAAAAGGAGTCTTTATACAGAGTTTGACAGTTTGATTGAGGTGAGGATATTATGATCATAACATCACTCAACTAAGTTTGCCTTTTAGGCGAATAATGTCAGCTGATCTACTGCGTGTACCTGTTAATTGTATCATGGGTTCGAAGCTAGATTCAAAATGTTTCGCTCTCAAAATTTTGTATGGCGAAACCGGTATACTCAATCATATTTGGGGCGCGAACCATGAAAGAGAGAGAACCTTGAATATTGCTGTCCGTATGAACAGGGTATAAAGACTTATGTCGAAAATGCATCTCTGATCAAATGATTTTACGGTAGTTCTTAAAAAAGCAATAACAACACATTATATTAGAGTGCATTTTTTGCAGAAATCGAACAGCTTGTGAAAAGCTCTAAAAACAGCTTTAAGGTGGATTTAGACACTCTGTGTTTTACATCTGACTTGTCAGTTTTGAGACCCACATGTAACTTTGCGTGTCTGTCAAAATTATCCATTTACAGAAGATTTTTAATTTTTGCTTTCACACGTACATGTATAGTTGCATCTGACATAACCTCTAAGTGACGCCAACACATACTTGTTAACTCAAAAAAGCTGATGTCAGATGAAAATAGAACGCGTTCTAATTGAAAATTTTGTCGCCTGACTTTAGTTCTGTAATTTTCAGATGGCAATGTTTCAAAAGGTTCACACGACATGTGCAGTGGGAAATTTTACAAGTCAGATGTAAAACACAGATAGTATAAAACCACCTTTAGTGAGTATCAGAACATTTAGCCTGAAAATTTTTAAGAGTTTTCAGAGGTAAAAATTTATGTAAAAACTTCCTTGTTCACACTTTAATTGAAATTTATCAAACTTTCAAATATCAAATTCTATTGAAATTTTAGAAAAAAAACAAAATAAATTGCAGTAGCTCTGTTCGTATAGTGTAGTAAATCATACTAACGTTAAATTTGGTTGTTGTTTGTTCCAAAAATGTACAATGGAAAAACGTATACTTGCCTTTCCAAATAATCACCCGTATTATGCATGTCGAAGTCGAATTTGTGACTACGACAAATAAAGAAAAGTTTTAATTGTTTTAATTGTAGTCACAAATTCGAATTCGACATTATTATTCCGGGTGAATAAAATATTTTATTATTTTGATTTTAATACAAATAAGTACACAATAAGTATTTTTATTTTAATCTTTATTCTTTAACTTAAGTTGCAAGAAACTGCCGCAAAATTCTGGATCCTTATAAGTGAGTGCATCGATTTTATGATAACCAAATACAACAATTTTACTTATACTACATTTATAGGGCATTTACACTGTCTCGAAATCTTTATCGAAATCTATATCGTTTACACTAAGCTTTTTGGACATTTTTCAAGATTTCGTATCCAAGAATAAAAACTTTTACTGAATATTACCTTAAACCGTGACCCAAAAATGGCCGGCTCAGCTAATTCACACCCCTTTTATGGCAGATTTTTGTAGAGCGTAGTATTCTTGTAGCTAATTCACTCACCGTCTATATAAAAATGTTGTACAGGGTAGTAAAAACAAAACAAATATACTAGATTTTGATTAGATTTCGTCCAAATCTACTAACAAAGCAGATTTCGTTTTATATGGGAAATCTAGTAAAAAACAACAAGATTTACTCGAAAGCTCGTAAGTACTAGATTTTGAGGCAGTGTAAATGCCCTATTACACCATAGCGAAATCCAGTAGATTTCAATTGAAATCTACTTTAAAATTTATACCGTTTACACCAAGCATTTTTTGAAATTTGTTTAAATTTCACTGTCAAACTACATAACAAAATTAAGTTTCAAAACCAAAGTAGCTAGAGGATAAACCTAATAGCAAATATACAAACCTTATGCGGTTTATTTTTTAGTACAATATGAAAAAATCAGAGTTGTAGTTCCCATATATAACAAGACTTTGAGCAAGGAACTAATTTTGTATGGGAAATATAATAAAAATAAACTAGATTTTGCCCAAATTCTCGTTTAAACTAGATTTCATGCCGATGTAAATGTTCTTATAATATAAAATTAAATTGTAAATAATCAAAATTTGATATATAAATCCAACGTTTTATTATTAGTTATATTATTACTTTACACTATTACTAAGCTACATTTGGCGGGCTTTGATGTAGTTATGATATTACTTGCATCGTACATTTATTGAAATAAAACAAGAAATGAAAGAATTGCTGTAAAAAGATTGCTTGATGTAACAACTCAGTTCAATTTTGCCCAGACAAAAATTAAAATAAAACCAATTGAAGTTGAAAATATTTCGAACAAAATTATTTTTCTTCTTTTCTCTTTCTCACTTGTTGTCTATATCTGATAAATAACATTAATATATTATATATTAACTTATTTCAAATCTCTGTGATTTTAATCTTTTTACTTGATGTTATCTCTTCTAACGAAAACATATTTAGTTTTTCCTTTGTAACACGTTTCGCAATGCAATTATTTAGAAATTCCATCCATTTGCCAAGAATAACATTCTTTTCGTTAATGATATCATATATTTCTTCTTTAATAAAACATCTTTCCATTATAGTAAGAACGGGTGTGAGAGAAGGATACTCTTCACAGTAGTACAATACAAGAAGTTTGCGATAGAGTTGTAGGATATCTACCGAAAGTTCCTAAGAAATAAAAATCATACAAAAAGACTGGCAATAATATTGTTTCCACGGCGCCGTGATCTAGCGGTGGTTCCTTATCGACTTCGACGAAATAAGACGAAAAGCTTAATAAAATTTTTTGATATCTCGCTTTGTTTTTGAGAGATCGACGTTTGAAGTTTGAATTTCTTATAATTTTTATAATACGTTATAATTAAATTATGTTAATTTTTCCCTTGTTCCTTGGAATATTAATCACACCCAATTCTTTCTGAATATAACGTTACCAACCTTAGCCTAATAATCAATTTCGATTGACAAGCAAACACTTTCGAAATAACTATATTAATAAAACAATTTAGCTACTGGCTTGAGCTTTTCACATGTTCATACATACTTAAGTATAAAATCAAACCGAAAAAGTTTGACTTGAGTAGAACAAAAAATCAGAAATAGCCTAATAATCAAATGGGATTCACAAGCAAGCACGTTCGAAATAATCATATTAATAATAATTTTTTTTTAATTGACATGGTTTCTTATAGAACTTGACAAAATAAGACGACAAATCGATATACATAAAATTTTTTAATATCTCATTTCGTTTTCGAAATATTGACCGGGCTTAATGGTTTTCTCCTCTAGGTATGTCGAATGGCGGCTTCGATGAAGAATGGTTTTGTCTAAAACGGCTCTGATTAGTAAAAATGTTCTGCATAACTTTTAATTGATACCAATATTGACTCATTGCATTCAGAAATGTAGTCGCAGTTTTATATGAAAACTGCAGAGGGCCATAACTCGGAAAGTATTGATCGCCACTATTAATATTTTCTTCTATTTTCTATCACCTAGGCTACTTTTTATTTCATTTGGATGGGCTTCGCTAAACTAGATTGAAGCCAAAAAAGGATCAGACGACGATATATCGAAAAAGAGAAGATATATCAACAAATTTAATTAGGACTTTTCGTTTTATTTGAACAAGCTCTATAAAAAGCAAAATTTCAAACGCCGATATCTCGAAAACGAAGGATTATTGAAACATTTTTTTAAGATTTTTCGTCTTATTTCATCGAGTTCTATAAAGTGGCCATTATACAATATTATTGCAGATGTTAATCATATTATTGTCGTTTTGACCTATACTATGCAATAAATGCCACAATATTTTCATAGAAAATATTGCCCAATTTTCATGACAGAGCGTGTGTCAAATGGAGAACAAATTTCATGTTTCTGCTGTGCTAAATGATATCTTTTTTGACAATATAAAATAAAAAAAAATGTTAAAGAACATTTTTAAACTTATAAAACAAAATTCTCTGCTGTAGCGAAAAACTGTATATGATGTACAATTTTAAGTAAATTGAAATAAACAATGCATTTTTCAGTCTACATTTAAGACCCACAAAAAGTGATGTATAGGGCGATAGCTCGTATTATCAAAAGCGACGGCGGTAGTTTTAGCTTGTTTTATGATACCATGCTTCTAATTTCTGTTTGTCAAAAAGTTATTTGTTGTGTCAAAAATTCCACTAGCCCCCTGGGCTAGTGAAATTTTATTCACCTCAGAAATTTACTTAGACGGGATCCACACTGGGCAATTTTGGTTGCGCAAGTTTTAATTCAGCCGCAAGAAAGAAAGAGAAAGCAACACAGTTTTTCTCTGTCTTTCTCGCGGCTGAATTAAAAGTTGCGCAACAAAAATTTTCCTGTGTGAACCCCGTCTTACAATAGTACTTTGCTACCGTTTGGCACACACCCACAGTAAAAAAGTGTGAACCCCGTCTAATCATAACACTGAGCAATGCTGCCACATTACACAATATTTTTCATTACACAATAAAAATCAGAAGTCTTGATTTTTCCCATTATATTGTGCCACCTTCGAGTATGACATACACATTGGCGATATTGTGCAATACGAAAAATTGTAAAATTATATTGCAACTGGGTAGGCTGCTAGTCTATGTCCATACGAGTCAACTTTTGAGTTTATGGGAGAGAGAGGTGAGAAGATAGGGAAGGGGTACACTGCTTCATGTACATGCAACTCTCTTTTGTTTTCCTCTTCGTAATATTAAGCAAGAACAAATTCTATGTAAAAAAAAGCTGCACAGCAAGAATTTCATTTTATGGACACGAATGCAAATTCAAAAGAAAATTTAAGATAGTTGCAGAAGCAAAAGTTGATTCATATGGACATGGACTTAAGGAAATATCATCATATCGCGGCGCCTTAGAAACACCAGAATTCCCAAAGAACTAATTAATACTGGATATATTATTGTACTTACAAAATTTTTACCACAAATTACTCTTAAAGCGACACGTAAATAGATTTCACTGTATTCTGGCAACTGACGATTTGACTGAGTTTTACTGTAAATTAAAATTTCTTTCAGTGCATAATATGTAAACAAAAAAATATAACATTTTCCTCACTCCAGCATTTGAATATAAGCACTTATAATAGAATCACAAGCTAGTTTAGACATTTGAATGTATTGTTTTCGTTTTATTAACTAATTTTTCCCCGTTAAATCAGAACTATTTTTAAATAAACGAAAATTATAAAAAGAAATATGTTTGGGTGTGTGTGTAGGCACGCAATGTACACAAAAAATGTATAATGATGCCGGACCAAAGCTGAAAGTCTACAAACTAGTGCTTCAAAGTGTAAAAAATTAAGTTGTTTGGGTGCAGAGATGTAGAAGTGTTTTATTTATTAAAAAATGTGGTAATACTCATATGGAGTTGCTGCTAATATAATAATGCATATCGTTGATTAGACTTACTTTATATACTTATATAATCGATATTGATTTAACAAAGCCTTTAAGAAAATTTGCCAATGTATTATATAAATAAAAATGCTTAATGAAATCATGCCGTGACTGTATCTTAAAAATCTGGTTCATACTTGTGCACAAACTCTACACCGCATTGTGACAGTATACATTTAGGTTAACGATTTACAACACTCTTTTTTAAGTCATTATTCTATGGCAGACGCGCAAATTTTGCCGCTGTGTTGTGAAATTTCATTTTGCTGTGCGAAAAAAACTACTTTTTAAAGTTAATGTTTGTGTTTTTTATTGGTCATAAATAATAAGCGTAATCTAAATATATAATTTTTAAAAGTATTTCTTTAAAAAGCCTAGAAGTGTGGTAAAAAGTGATTATTTAAAATGTCTACCATAGAGAGACTTTCTATACAAGGCATTCGCAGTTTTGGTGGTAACGCTGGTGATGCACAGGTATACATTGTTTTTAGGTTTACTTACGCCGCTATGCCATGCTAATAATTGCAATCAACAAAAATACAGGTTATCCGTTTTAGTTCGCCGGTTACTTTGATTTTGGGTGAAAATGGTTGTGGCAAGACGACTGTCATTGAATGCCTTAAATACGCCCTAACGGGGGAGGTTCCACCCGGTAGTGACCGTGGCAAAAATTTTGTTCATGATCCCAAGATTTTCGGACTCACTGACGTCTTGGGCCAAATCAAGCTGGAAGTGCGCAATGTACAAGGTGATCGCCTATCGATATGCCGCTCCATAAAGTTGGGCATGAAACGTAATAAAATCACGTTTGAAACGTTGGATGCTACTTTGAACTATTTGAATGATGACGACAAGAAGAGTAGTGAATCGATAAGCAAACGTTGTGCCGATGTTGACTTGGTTATGAGTCAATTTATGGGTGTATCCAAGGCCATTATAAACAATGTATTATTCTGTCATCAGGAAGATTCAAGCTGGCCTCTGGATGAGGCGAAAAAACTTAAAGAAAAGTTTGATGCCATTTTTGGCATCACCGAATACAATAAAGCTTTGGATCGTATTATAAAAATGCGTAAAGACGAGATGGAGCAGTTAAAAGTTAAGGGTAAGCTGTTTAATTTTCAAAATACATACATATGTGTAAAAATACGTTTGTATGTGTTTCCCTTGTTGCCTTTCAGAGGCCGATTTACGCTTTGTTGAGCATTTAAAGCAAGAAATGGAGGGAAAAACATTAAGTCTACAGAAATATCAGCAAAAAGCCAAAAATATTGATGAACAATGTAAACAATGTGAGGATGAAATGGCTCCTATCGAGGAACGTTTAAAGCAAATTCATAAAATAGAATATGAAGTAGGCAAATATCAGGCTCAAAAGGTGGAACTACAAACCAAGTGAGTAATTCATAATGTGCCTGTACCGAAAACAATTTATTTCAGATGAAGATGCGATCGCAAGTAAGTTGTTACATACGATCGTGCACGGAAGAGCTTAAAGAGAAGAAAGCTCATGGACGCAGACGACAAATTTTTTTTTTTAAATTATTGCGATAAATTATGCTACGACATGATCAGAAAAATATAAGTCAAATCATATTTTTTTTATCAAAAAGTCCCGTACACTTTTGATATTACTTTGAAGAGGTTATGGGCGTGTTTCACTATGTCGAAAAGTCGATATCGTTCTCTTATTTATATTGAAAACAAAAGTAAATTAAAATTTTTATTATATTTTTATTATTGTTTTCAATATAAATAAGAGAACGATATTGGCTTGTCGACGTCGTGGGACAGGCCGTATTCTCTATGATAGGAAGGAATCATATCCTAATTATTTACTAAGAATAAATGTTAAATACCATATTAATGAATTCGCTAGATGTCCATAAATTTTAAAGGAAAAATTCAAAGCAAATATGTAATAAAATGTGACTATTGTTAAATAAAATAGCATAATGTTTGACAATGTTTACCTAGGCTTTTGCACACACGTTATTCTAGACCATTTAAATAATAAGGTAAAAAAGTGCTTCATCTTGTAATATGAGATCAAAAGCTGAGGTTATGTATACATATTTGTCTTCTCATTGTATAATCTGTTTCAAAGGTCTCATAAACGGGCATGTTCTGAAAATCACGGTGATTTCAAATCACGTGTTTTCAAAAGTAAACTGTTAATAGCTGATTTGTTAGCGGGTTTTTATTGTATTTTAAGTTTTTGTCATATACAATAGAAGATTTTATTCGAACTTCCAACGCTATATATAAATCGTCCAATTTACGAAAGCAATATATTAGCCTTTATTAATTTTTTAAACCACCGTGATACACATACGCATTGATAAAAGTGATACCACATGATTGATTTCAACAAATTCTGTCGTCGTATTTCCTTTACAGTTAACAGTAAAATTCCATAAACTTATAAATTAATAAATTATTATATATACCTTTTTCTCAATATTTATTTTCTTAATAATCATATGAACTTCTTCCGTTTCATTGAAGATTAACCAGCTGATTCACAAGCACGAACATAAACTTCTTTATGAAAATTTGTATGGAAAACATTCAGTTTTTTGAATATTTTTCATAAAAATTTTGTTGACAAAGTTATATTTCGTCTATACGAATCAGGATTTAAAACTTTGTGCCACAGTTTGCAATCGTCAAATGGTGGATTTTTGGACTCCAGTCCAAAATTTTGTCATTGTTTCGTGCTCCTCAAAATAAATTTTTGTTTATTTTATACACAAGGATGAATGTTAGATTTTTTACATTACTTATTTTGGACTTTTAAATTACCTATTTTGGACTTTTCGATGTAACGTGCTTTCGCAAGGCATTTCGAATAATATTTTTTTAAAAGATGTCATTAAGAAATGTATTATTTAAAAAAAGGCATGATTGAAAATTCCGGGATTCAAAATCTAAAAATCTCGGGTTTGAGGATATCCGGGATCGAGAATCCTCGTTTGTGACCCCTACACAGAACATAAGATTCGTTTCGAAAACCGCAAACCTCACGCGTTGCGCGCGTCAACGCGTTATAGACTGTCAAAAAAGTTGAAATAGTGTGACTGACTTCCAAAACGTCAGATGCTTTGTGTTCAAACAAATTATAGTGTTTCATATCGTCGCAGTACTAAATATTGCCAATGCATACCTTTTCAAAACGTCGTCGACAAGTATTAGAAATGCCGCAAAAGAATAATCAGGTCATCGATTTCAAAGCTGATGCAATGTTTAGGAAATACTGCAGCAGAACTGTATACAAACTTTGTATTGATACGTTTTGCAATCAGCCTGTGTTTCCATAAAGCAAGTTACACAAATAAGTTTCAAACGCGTGTGCCGCAAAAAGTTCAGCAACTTTCAACTTTTTCTCGCGTTAAGTACGTTTTGACAGCTAGTGTTGCCAGATTCTGCTGATAAAATTTTTCTGAATCAAAATTAAACAAATGTATTTTTTTCAAACTATTGAAACAAATCGAACTAAAAGATTGTAAAGAAACATAAAATGTAAAAAAATATAATAAATAAAGGCTTGAAATTGTATGAGAGAAATGCCTCTAACGCGTAATGTGTAACTTGTCGCTATTAAAGCGTCTAACGTCGGAAAAGCACCAAACGCGTTGCCACGGTAACGCTTATTATGTGCCTCCACCTTAAGAACGCCTTTGGCATGCCTAACTGTATCATCTAGATCAAAATACATTGCAAAGAAAGTATATTTCGTGATTAACATTGGGTGTGCGTCTCACGCCTCGGCCAGCCTTATCTGCCAGGTGCGATAATCGCCCACTCAAGTATCCACACACTACACCAATAGGCACACATTTAAAAATGTTTTACATCAAAAAAGCACATTTCCAAATGTTTTTCACTTTTTGCAATAAATTCAAATGAGTGAGAAATCACACTGTAAGAAGTGCCTGTTTTAAGTAACTGTTGACTGACTCGTCAATATTATGGGGTACATCCACTATAGCTAGAGTTGAAATTTTGTATACAGCGAGGTCTTATGAGTATGTAAACGGGGCCCTTTTATCTAGGATCACCAGGGTGGTCCATATTTTTATGGGAGCCCTTCCACTGTAGCTAGTAATCCTAGATTTGGTATACAGGTAGGCCTTGGAAGTAAATAATAAAAATAGTAAATAATAAAAATAGTAAATAATCAGAAAAAACCTGAAAAAGATGAACTATAGTGATTATTATCTTTACCTTGGAAAAAAAACCAGATCTGGTCAAAAACATAAATGTGAAAATAAGGTAACCTCCTATCCAAACATTTCGGCCGTTAAAATTATGAGATCAAAATCAGGACCAAGTTGTTGATAGGTAAAATACCATCTCATACGTTGGCAACCTAATATAGGAAAAATTATGGTTATTTTTACCTTTCTGATATGGAAAATAATTATCAAAAAATGTTGCCAAGTTAGCAGGATTTCTAGAAATGAGATGGTACTTTACCTATCAAGAACTTTGTACTCATTATGATTTTTGAATAGGAACTTAAATTTGTTTTTCCATTTATGTTTTTGTGCGGATCTTATTTATACAGTTCATGACCGGATATAGTATATGATAATTATACACTAGCGAGCAAAACTTGCTGCATGCTTCTGTATTTTACCTTTTTGTTAACATTAATAAAAAAGTAAAGAAACTTTTTAAAATATTTTTGCATTATATTATTTGTTATTCACTTCTTAAAAAAAAATAATAAATGCAGAGTTCAATTTTAATTTAACTAAAAACAACTTCCTTGGTACTCACTTTTGCACTCACAAGATTATAAGAAATACGGCCATGTTCTGTATTTCATGTGGAATTAAAATGTGCGGAATTGTCAAAGCATTGTTGTTGTAAATTAATATTTATAATATTAATGAAATATAGAACATACCCGATAAACTCAATTTTGCATTTGATTTGAACTTACTTTTTCTCTGATTTGTTTGTTATTTTTTATGTTTCCGCTAATGTTGACTTTAGTAAAAATAAACGTAGTTGATTAACTGCGTTTGATTAAAATCATGCACATTTCGCAATTTAAAAAAGATTTCTTAATTTAAGAAGATTATGATTTAACTAAGTAAATAAATTAATCTAAAATAACTCAATCTGTTATCAAAAGACTCTTAAAAAGAAGGAATGTTGCTACACAAAAATTATAAAAAGAAGGATCACCTAATAATGCTCTTCCCTCCCCAACAACAGAATGCAATAAAATAACGCAGAAAAAGAAACTGCAAAAAATATTCCTTTGCTCTGGAGTTACGTGGTTCAAAACTTCTTTTGTGACGAGTACATATGAGACTGGAGATAGCTTATACAATACCAGGAGAAATTTAATATTTGAATGGGTTATTCACCCCTATCGTGAATACTTTTTTCCCTCGAATTGTTTTCCCTTTCCCTTCTTTTGCAATCGTGAATAAAAATTCGAAAAATTCCCTCTATCATGAATGATATTTTTTACGTGTATTTTGTCTCTTTTCCGTTGTTTTTGTTCACTTTATTTTAGCAGGCGAAATGGATAAATACATCATGTAATTGCTATTTAATCCTTCAAATTTATTATTAAAAACTGAAAATATTAATTTTTAGGACAAAATCAGTAAATAGTGTTCATTTATCTTAATACTAACACAATTATCTTAATACTAATTCCTTGCAACACCTTTCTGGTCCACATGAACTAAGTTTTGCGGTAATGTAATAGCGAAAGATTTTTCCACGTCTGTAGAGAATCATTCATCGTGTCCAAAATATATAAAAACACAGTTTTATTCGCTCTTGAGAAAATTTAATTTAACACCGAAGAATTAGGCTGCTTGCATCTAGCAAACCTGGACGAACAATTCGATTTTTTTTATATATCTCATGGAATGAAAATATAATTCCAATTCTTAGCACTGTATTTTTTTTATATTTTTTTTTACAAAAATTTCTTTGATTTTCTATTTATTTTATTAAGCTTCTTTTTTACATTCACTGAGAACTGATAAGCGGGGAAAAATATTCACGAAAGCAATTTTCCCTCAAACGGAAATGAAAATTTCATGCGAACATAATTTCACTTGTTATTCACGATAGGGGTGATTAACGGGCCTTCAGGAAAAAGTAAATTTTAATATTTGGAACTATATTCCGCCATCCCACGTCAAATTTGGTTGATAAACAGACCGGTTTCGGCTATGTGCCATCTTCAGTGTTCTATTGAATACTAAATTTTAATATGTTAGATTCGTTTTTTTCGCTGCTGGAAATATTTTTCCTTGAAATTGGTTGACTTCCAAAACGTACCAAACTTCATATACCGTTCTGCTGCGGTATTTGGATCGTGTACATATGCAAAGTTGCTAAACATAGCATCAAATTTGAAATCTATGCCCTGATGGTTTTTTTTTGCGGTGTTTGTAATACTCGTCGGCAACGTTTTGAAAAGGTATGCATTGTCAATGCTTTGCATTGCGACGTTATGAATCACTATAACTTGTTCGAATACAAAGCAACTGATGTTTTGTAAGTCAGCCTATCATGAAGACGGTTTTACTCGTTTCCCAGAGCACCATGCAATTGTCAATGCAAAACTAACTCTCTTCTCATTTGCATTTCACAGTGGAAAAAAAAACAGGCTGACGGACGGACATGAAGTCCAAAATAGAAAATCGTGTACAACGGGCCCATCTGACGGCAGTATACTCTCATATAAACTAATAATTTTAAAATTGTTCCAAAATGGTGGAGTTATAAATAAGTAAACACGACAAAAATACAAACAAATTTATAAAATTTTCGTATATATGTATGAAGTCTGTTAATAAAAGAAAGCATGTTGACGTTAATTCATTTTATTGGCACGTTTATTGGCACTTCTTGCAATTGTGAGCTACAGAACATTACCTATCGTGAGATTTCAACTCGTATCGCAAATGTTATGCGAAATACTATTGTCAGAACATTGGGTTCATTCAAGGTATCGAAAATTATGAAACGAAAGTAGTTTCTTTGAACAATCTCATTGTGTTAACGATATGAAACCAAATGGCGGCATTCAGTTTTTGCTGCAAATGGTCTTGCAAAATATCGTAACTTGTTTATAAAATATAAAGACCACTTTGTGTATTTTGTTGTTGGATTTGACAAAAAGCAATATATTTCTTGCATTTCTTCTTTCGCAAGACCATTTGCACCAAACACTAAATACCGCCTTCAGTTTGTTCAATGTTCTCGGTTTTTTCGAAATTGGACATTCAAACACACAGTCTTGATATAAAATTAGAATTATTTAAGGATAAACGATTGCAATTGATTTGAATGTAATCTGAAAAACATTGAACTCTTAACAAAAATAGTACTTTAATCTAAAATTGAAAAAGTCCGAAAATAGCGTTAGGTGATAAATATGTAAATAGCCTCTTAAGTCCAATGAATTTGTTTAACTAAATGATACCAAAATAATGTGTGCTTTTAAATTGGGAGAAACTTTTGTCATTACTGTTTTTTTTTTTTGTTTTTGCTGTTAAAAATATTTTAGACAAAAAAATTGTACCGAGCAAATGAATGGTTTGAAAAAGAAAATTAAAAAGATGTTCGAGGGTACTATGGAAGAACTGGAAAATGAAATATCATCGTTCAGTCAGAGAATTATTGAAAAACGTGCGGAGCGCAAAGAAGTTGAAGACAAACTTAAAGGCCACAAAGTGGAGGAGAAGAAGCTTCAGAACCGTCACAATGATATTGATAAGAAACGTGTTATCACACAACAAGAAATTCAAAAAGAATTAGATTGTAAACAAAAACGGGCTGACAAATTAAAAATACTTTGCAAAGAATTAAATATACCCATTACATTTGATATAATGAACTCTGTAGAGGGAATTACCGAGCTATTAGATGAAATACAAGCATTTCTAACAGCCGAACAAGTCAAAATTGGTGAGACTATTGATCAGCACGATAAAGACGATCAAGATCGTCAAACTAAAATCGATCAATTAAGAGTCGAACTAACCAAGTTGCAAGAGTCTGTTTCCACCTTGCAAAAGCAAAAAAAGGCATACGAAAAGGAGTCCGAGCAACTTGAAAAGAATATTTTACAAACGGAAAAAGCTACCCAACAGCTAAAAGTTGTTACTGAAAAGCTTAAGGAAACCGAACAATGCTATGAAGAATCAATATCTAAATTTAACCAAACTGAATTTCGTGAGTCTTTAAAGAATGATAAAGAAACTATTAAAGTGCTAGAAGCACAATTCCGTAAAGTAGATGAACGTTTAACATTCCTTAATTCCATTTCAAAATTGGTGGCAGAGTTGAGTATTAAAGAAAAAGAATTAGAAAAGCGTGAAGATGAAATGCGAAAAGTCAAAAGTAAACATAGTGAAAACTTTCGTAAAGTTTTTGATGAAGGCCGTAATATAGAAGCCAATTTTCAACGTCACTTAAAAGCTTCGTATGAGAAATCACGCATAAAGATTAAAGAATATAATGATAAGTTGAATTCACTGAAGCTGAAACAACAAAGAATTGAAATTAAACGTAAAAATCTTAAGGATGATTTGCAAAAATGCGAAAAAGAATTGGAGGATTGCAAAGAGAAAATTTTTGAAAAGTGTCATTCTACTCCCTATGAAGAAATGTTAGCCAAATCAAAGGCAGCCGTTAGTAAATATCAATTGGAACATGGTGCTCAAAAATCAGCTGAAGTTTTTTATAAAAACTATTTACAAAAAATTGACGAAGAACCCTACTGTCCGTTGTGTCAGAAATGTATGGACACAGATGAGGTAAAACTTGCTTTGCCGGTTTTTTTTTATAATTTATTTTTTTTCCCCTCCTTATTTATTAAAGGCCTCTAATCTTACCTCAGAATTAACTGACAAAATCCAAGATTTACCGCAAAACATTGAAAGAGTTGAGAAAATTTTAAAGGAGGAACAAAAGAAATATGAAAGCTTATTGCAATTAAAGCCAGCCATTGACAAAGTGACCCGTTTGGAAGTTGAAATACCTAAAAAGAAGGAAGACATGAAAATATTCCAAAACCAATTAGCCGAATGCAGCAAAGAAATGGAAAGCACTCAGACTCTTTTAGCTGAGCCCACTACCACTATGGATACAGCCAATTCCATGATGGGCGATATGTCGATTTTAGATGAGTCCATTAAAGAATCAAATCGCCTTAAAAACGATATCGAAAAGTTAAAAAAGAAACTACCCCAAGATACCGAAAGTGATAATGTATCCATTGATCAAGTACAAGCGGAAAAAACAACCATATCTAAACAATTGGAGGAGAAACGTAAAGAATTGGAAAAGAATCAGCAATATTATGAGAAAAATATGGATGCTCTTAATAAATTGAGAGAATTGAAAAACTCGTAAGTTGTTGTGACTTGTTAAAAATTTCGATATTGTATTGTGTTAATTTTTCGTTTATTTAAATTAGTTTAAAAGATCAACAAATAAAACTTCAGGAAGGCATACAAAATCTGCCGCAACTTAAAGAACGAAAAAGTGAACTTAGTAACATTCTAGTTGCCACTGTGACGGAAATGCAAGAGAAACAGTCCAAAGTACTTCCTCTAAAGCAGCAACTCAGTGCCGCCACATCCGAGAAATCGAAACTAAAGGAAGCCAATCGTCTTAAAATCAATCAAATGCAAAAGAAATTGGACAACTTTAGAAGAATGGATCATGACATTAATGGGTAAGTGTATTGTTCAATAATTATTGCTGATCAGTTTCCTAAACAAACGAAAAAAATTATTGAAACAACTTAAGGCTGGACAATGAAGTTTTGGACTATCAAAACTTGAAATTAGATCTACAACTGAAAAATATTGAAGAATCTTTAAATGCAAGCAAAGAAGATCTGAAGAAACAAGTAAGTATTAATAACTCTGAGTAAGTATTGCGCCATTCATTTTTAAACTTCCCTTTTACTCAGGCACAAACCATTGGCGAGACAACTGAGAAGTTGGATAATATAAAGAGTGAAATTGCCAACCAAGAATCTATAGATCGTGACTTTAAAGACAATCGAGAGTTGAAAGTTTTAGAAGAAAAAGAAAAGGATTTAAATGAGAAATATAAGGCGCTCAGCGAAGAACTGGGTAAATTGGACTTCTCCAATGTCTCTAAAGAAAAATCGGAGTTGACGAAAAAGCGTGACAAGATTACCGTCCGCAAGGGTGAACTGTTAGGTCAGCGTGGCGAAACGAAGCACCAAATACAAAAGCTAGAAAGAGAACTTGGCGAACCCAAGTATCGCGATGCACTTGTAAATTATCGTCGCATCTTTTACGAAGTCCAGATAACAAAGAAAATAGCCAACGATTTGGGTCAACATCGTGTTGCTTTAGAATGGTCGCTGATGCAATTCCACACGGAGAAAATGCAAGAAATCAATCGTTTAATACGTGAATATTGGCGTCTCATTTATCGTGGCAATGACATTGATTACATACAAATACAAACGGAAGAGGGCAAAGAGTCTGCCACATCACCAATGGATCGACGACGCAGTTATAACTATCGTGTTATTCAATCGAAAAACAATTCCGAAATTGAGATGCGTGGGCGTTGCAGTGCCGGTCAAAGAGTTTTGGCCTCTCTCATAATCCGTATGGCTTTGGCCGAGACCTTCAGTAGTAACTGTGGCGTTTTGGCCTTGGATGAACCCACTACCAATTTAGATCGTATGAATATCTTGTCATTATGTGATGCTCTTAATCGTATTGTCGAAGATCGCCAGGCTCAATCAAATTTCATGTTGATTATAATCACTCACGATGAAGCATTTATATCTACTTTGGGCAAAATCAGTAATTATCACCGTGTTTTCCGTAATGATGAGTGCAAATCTGTAATACGTAGAGTCGAAGTAGCCTAGACGTATCCGGCTTTCATACACACAAGTTCTTGCAAGTTTGAAGCGTAAGCAATGTCAAAGTATAAAAGTTTTATTTATGTGAAAATAAAATGGTCTAATTAATTTTATTTAAGGCTCTTTGTTCATTTACACAATCCAATAACTTTTGTTTAATACGATTTTGATGAAATCTGGACAATTTTAGTGTGGACATTAACATATTTTCAAAATACTCTTTCAAAATTGCATCATCTTCTGTCAAGTCATCGATGTTATCTAATGTTATTTGTTTATTATCTTTTTTAATATCTTCTTTCGTTTGATGTTGTTGGAGATCTTTTTCGGACGTGTGTTTCTTCTCTCTTCTATTTGCTTTGGCTTCAAGTCCCTCTATTATCACGTCCATTTCACTAGGAGAAATTTCCAGGCGACTTCCTTTATTGTTGCATTGTTTACTTGCTGCATATTTAACATATGGCACAATAAACTCCATTTCTCTGTAGAAGGGCCAATCAGTTAATTGCACATACTTGTCCTCGGGGTTATCTGTGTTGGGTATGTAACGGCGTGTCTTTTTATTAGCCACATTATCCAAATGTTGTCGCAGATAAACAACTAAGGACCGCCATTTAGATTTAGCGTCTTCTATTTGAAATAAAAACAAATAAAAAGAAAAAAAAGTTTTATAAATTTAAGAACATAGGCCGGCTTCTTAAACGCCAAAATGCATTATTATCCATCCGTGTGCAAAAATGTGAGCATGTCAATGAAAAATTTAAAAAGATAAAGTATATTTGCTGTGGGATAAGCTAGTGTGTACATTAGGGAAGGATTTTTTTTAAATTTCAATTTTGCATAGCAATTGTACGTTGGATTTTACCCTCTCAGTTAGTTACATGAGAAAAATAATTAAAAAAAATATTTGGACCTACTTTAGTTCTCCACTGCAGCATTAGTTAGTATTCAATATTTTGCAAATTAGATCAATTTGTGAAACATCATATGATGCAAGATTAAAAATTTTTTATTGTTGTGGTAGCTCATTACAATCAAAATACCCACTACTTTCATACATAAAATGCCAGATTTCAGATAAAATTATAACTCCAGTTTTCGAATTCCTAAGTTTTTGTCATAACTTAAAAAAATATATGTTTTTTTAAATTTATTATCGCACTATTATTTCCCAAAGTTAATATTTTACTTATTCAGTAGAATATTAATTGTTTATAAAAACACATTGACATTGAGGGGTATTAGCTAGTTCCTATGCGTATTTCACTGGGTCTAAATGCAGATCATCAGGGAACCTTTACCAAAAAATCTCATAGAAAAGCTAAAGATATTGTAGCAAACTTTTATTTGAATAAATATAAGAAGTTTAAACAATATCAAAGCTTAAACATGAACAAAGTAATCAATGATGTTTTTTTTATATTCTTACTTTACCATATACTACACAGGCAGGCTTTTTTCCTGCTCTAATTGCAGATGTAAGAAGGTAACCAATGTCAATGTGTTTTTTTTATAAACAATATTCTACTGAATAAGTAAACTGTTAATTTTAGGAAATGGTGCGATAAATTAAAAAAAAAATAAATGTTAGCAATTCCCAAAAAAATCACGAATTTAAAAAAATATATTTCCTAAACTTGAGGTCGCTGAATGCGAATACGAAATTGATTTATTATTCTTTCGCGATATTCGCGTGTTCTTTTAGTTTTTTTTATCGCCAAAAATCCCGAGAAGGGCTCATCTGAATAAAATGAATTTCACTGATGCATAGATATCTCTTTCTTCTTTCAGCCAACACAACGATTGTATCTATCTGATAAAATATATTGAGTTACAGACGAAGGCAAATTTATACCAGATAGTGGCAAGAGAATTTGAGTTCAAAAAAAGTTTCGGAAAATGTGCTGACACAAAAAAAAATTTTTTTTGGCCATTTTTGCACATTTATGAAAATAATTTTTATAGTTTTTGATTTATTTCGATAACTTGATTTGTATATTATGGAACAAAACAGGAAATATCAGTTATAAGAACTTTATTCAGAAATATCGAGCCCTATTTTGGATTTAATCGTAAGTTTTTAATAATTTTTTTTTCAATTGTCAAAATGCCAAAATTGTTGACAACTTTAAAAATACAGACCGTTAAATTTTATGGTAAGCGACAATTTATGTGTGTATAAAAGATATTTGAATATAATAAAATAAAACCGTCTCCTGAAAATTTTAATTTTTGTCGCTCGGTATAGCGAAAAACATAAATAATAACATTGAATTAAAAATTTAAAAAAAACTCCCGAAGAAAATAAATGATAACTTCAAAACGGCCGGAACAATTTTCTTCAAACATAGGTTAGAAGATTTTGGCTCGTCATCTTTCAAACAAAATTTATTGAATTAAAATCGATCTAACCGTTTGTGAGCTACGGTGTTAAAGACACACAGTTTCAAGAGAAAATATGTGATATCTTCTAAACTGCTAAACCGATTTTCTTCAAACGTAGCTAAGAACACGGTCGATCAAGACACCTTTCAAACACAAAAAAAAACTAAATCAAAGTCGTACAGACACAGAGATACAGCCCCACACTACCAACTTATAACACCCTCTTTTTTGCTGGGAAATACTCCTTAGCGAAAAGAAAAATTAATTATGGGTAAAAAGTATTTTTCTTTTTTTAAATATGGTAGATCTACCTCTCCTCATAGTAACCCAGCAAAAAATAACATGACAAATCATGTGTATAACCATGGGTTCAAGTGATGACGAACTGGTTCGATTTAGGTGAAACATGCATGATTTTTACATTAGCGTGACATTGGAGATCATCTGTTCACGTGAAAATTTAAATAAATTGATCTCCATTAAAATGTATGAATTGAACCCATGCAAGTTCTTTGATTCGATGACGTTTTTTCATCTAAATATAAAACACGGAAAATCACTAGTCGACTACAAAAATAATCAACTTATAGTTAACTTTTCTTAGACTAACTGTAAACTAACTACAATGTAATCCAGAATGAAATCCAGAAAATCAGTTCTGAAGTTGAGCAGGGCTGCCATCTTAGGGGTTCTGACCCCGAATTAGGGGAATTGTCATCATAAAACGATGAAAATTTTCATTTGGGGCTTGGGGTTTTCATTGGGGTTATTTAAAAAATAATTACAATTTAAAAAAAAAATGGTTTTCTTAAAAAAATTTTTAATTTTTGCGAAAAAAAAGTCGCAGAATCTCTTAATGTTGTACATACATAATCAAATTAGCTAAATTTAAATTTTAAAATCATCCTAAAAGTATAAAAAATCGTTTTTATGGTTTAATTTAAATTTTGCGACTTGCATAGTGTAATTTATGAAAAAAAACTTTAAAATTTTCAACCGTATGTAAACTTTCGTAACACTTCATAAGTGATGAAAATTATCTCCTGATACATACATAATATAAAAGTCTGTGACTAATATAGACTAAATTTACATGTTGAAATATTTCATGAAACATTTTTATTTGCTTGCAATATTTCATCGTGTAAACTTAGACATTTTTTTTAAATAAGTTTTTTTTCTTGATGACTTTCTTGGGGGTTTTTCCTTTTAGCAGGGGATTTTTGGGGGAAATACTTTTCCAAATTTGGGAGCGCGATAAGAAGGAACTGGCAGCCCTGAAGTTGAGTACATAATCGGATCAGGTGAGAGCCAACAACTTTGCTCTCAGTTATTTTGAAACTCATTTCAAGTTTATTATATTAACATTTTGCTCTTATTTTAAATGGTGCCTTATGCTGACTTTAGACGACTTGTTTTTTTTACATATGCCTTGTCAGGTGTGTGAGACATACATACATATGTAACTTCGCATGTTTGCCAAAAGTGTAGATTTACAGATGGTTTATAATATTTGCTTTCACACGTACATGTGCAATTACATCTGACATAACCTCTGAGTGTTCACAACACACAATTTTCGTAAATATATAAAGAGCTCTATGCTTTTTAATGTTTTTTCAGCCAAACCGCACTTTTGTTAATTTAATACAGCTGATGTCATATGCCTTGTCAGATGAAAATAGAACACGCTCTAATTAAAAAATGTTCATCTGACTTTGCTTCTATAAATGCCATCTGACAATGTTTCATACGTTTCACACGGCATGTATCAGTTTTGCAGTTTGACAAGTCAGATGTAAAATACATGTCGTCTAAAATCAGCATTAGCTGGGTGGTCAGCGCATTGGGACAATTGACTACCGCCTAGGACATCGCAATGTTAAAATAGTTAGTTATTTCCATTGGAAAGTAATCCCAAGAGTCAGTCAGAACTAGTTGCGAAATAGTTAGCTTAAAGTTAACTACGTTTCCGACAGGGTTTCTTGTGGTGGATTTATGCAGGTGATATTATAAGCACAGTTGTTCTACTTTTTCCGCAAATCAGACTCGTATGTCAAAATTTGTATATGTTGACATAGGGGCTGAGATGTCAAATGGTATTGTAATGTTGTAATTGTTTTAGAATCAACACCACCTCATAAAATTAATTCGCCTTGGTACATTATTACATGTTTTAAATCTCATACTTACCTCTATCAAGTCCCGAGCCTTCTGCAATTTTATCCCACATTTGCTGTTTTTCATGACGGTACAAAAATGGTGTACGTAAAAATTCATTTTTGTAAAGGCTGGGGTATTTACTCACATTTCGTATGAGAGGAATACGATGATCTTGCACAGGAGTTTGCCGCACTGGCAATTTTATGGTATTTATTCGTTTGCCTTCAATATAAGACATGTTTGTGCATTAGTAAACAAAGAATAAAATGAACTAAAGTAGTTAAACAACCCTCCTCCCAACATGAAGAATAAAAGTAAACTAAATAAAAGTACATATTGTCATGTTTATAAAAATGAACTTTTGTTAGTTCATTTTGCTTCATTTGCTAAACTTGGTATTAATTCAGCGAAAGCTTTATTTAAAATAAAAGCTTTAAGTTCTAAACCAAAGTTTTTCATATTAAAAAGCTTAAAAGCTTTTGGTATTAAACAAGAACTTTAGCAATGATAAGAAAAGAGCATACATACATATGTATGTCCGTTTGAATTTCTTTAATAAAATTGCCGTTTTCGATGCAAGAGTCTAAAACTGTGCCAACATGTGGATAAAATGAACCATGAAACTCGATTTAGAGCCGTATAGATTATGGACAAATATAAAGAAATGATATATGTACATACATACATATGTATGTATGTACAACAAAGAAATTCTGAGCTATAAAGCCTATTTAGCGATGTATTGATTAAAAAGCCTATACAACAAGTCAGAAACTATAGTTATAAGGAATTTTTTCGTGTTTCTTCAAATTGTATTATACCAGGCGCTGATCCAGCTTGAGCTTTTTTTTTTGGGGGGGGGCTCTAAGTAAAACATACTATTTTTTCAAACTTCTTTTAGAAACTTGAAATTTACTCGTTTGGGAGGGGGAATATCCCCTTTCCCCTTGTATCCGCGCCTGGTGGTCACTGTTGTATATAAAAAGCGCTAAGTCTATGTCCATATGAGTCAACTTTTGAGTATATGGGAGAGAAAGGTGAGAAGATAGGGAAGAGGTACACTCAAGGCATATTCATTACAGGTACCACTATAACTAAAACAAATACAACACCAAAAAACATGTATTTTGTTGGTAGAAATACCCCAGAAATATGTCAAATCCATTATCTGTGAGCCGCACACATTCATAAGCTCTCTCAAGTTTACTACCACATGCCCGTTGTTGATAGAAAAATCGCAGACATGTGTCAAAATCTATTGTCTGTGTGACACACACATTCTCAAATTTACTAAAACAGCTGTTCTTGTAGTGGTACCTGTTCAATATACCTTGGGTACACTGCTTCATGTACATGCAACTCTCTTTTGTTTTCTTTTTCGTAATATTAAGCAACAACAAAAGCTATGTAAAAAAACAAAAGCTGCGCAACAAGAATTTCATTATATGGACACGAATGCAGCTTCAAAAGAAAATTTAAGAAAGTTGCAGAAGCAAAAGTTGACTCGTCTGGACATAGACATACGAATCAACTTTTGAGTTTATAGGAGAGAGAGGTGTGAAGATTGGCAAGGGGTACGCTGCTTGAGTGTTGTGTTTTTCTTCCGACGGGTACACTGCTTCATGTACATGCAACTCTCTTTTGTTTTCCTCTTCGTAATATTAAGCAACAACAAATTCTATATAAAAAAACAAAAGCTGCACAGCAAAAATTTCATTGTATGGACACGAATGCAACTTCAAAAGAAAATTTAAGAAAGTTGCAGAAGCAAAAGTTGATTCATATGGACATGGACTAAGTCTATGTCCATAGAGTCAACTTTTGCTTCTACAACTTTCTTAAATTTTCTTTTGAAGTTGCATTCGTGTCCATATAATTTAAGAAAGTTGCAGAATCAAAAGCTGCTTCATATGGACATCGACTTCCCAATCTTCTCACCTCTCTCCCATATACTCAAAAGTTGCGCAGCAAAAGTGGACTCGTGTGGACAAAGACTAAGTCCATGTCCATACGAGCTAACTTTTGCTTCTGCAACTTTCTTAAATTTTCTTTTAAAGTTGCATTCGTGTCCATATAATGAAATTCTTGTTGCGAAGCTTTTTTTTCATAGAATTTGTTGTTGCTTAATATTACGAAAGAAGAAAACAAAAGAGAGTTTGCATGTACATGAAGCAGGGTACCCCTTCCCAATCTCACCTCTCCCATAAACTCAAAAGTTGCGCAGCAATAGTTGACTCGTATGGACATGGACTAAAAGGAGCTAAAAACAAAAAGCGCCGATTTAGCGCTTTTTTAAAAAAGGCGCTAAAATATAAAAATGAGCCTTTTGGGTAATCAAAAAGCGCTGAATCTAGCGTGAAAAGCGCTAAGTTGTCATCGCTGGTTCCCAGTTCAAGCAAAGAGATACACAAGCATTTTAGAGCGCGTACTTTAAAAATTCAGTTGAATTTTGTCGTTCAAGCCAATCGGGTTGTTTGTCAAGCAAACTCGTTGGAGAGTAGTGCTGTGCAAATACATATGTACGTAAGTACGTACATATTTTGTGTGTGTGTGTTTATGTATAATAAAACATCTACTAAACAACAACAGTAAAAATAAACAATAATACCGGCGTCTCTGCGAGCATCAACTTAATAAAAAAAATACCAACACCTAGACGATTATCTGGTCGTAAAATGTCTTCGCAACGGCAGGCAATATCTTCCATACACAATAAAAAATTTTGGACTGAGTTTTTTCATTTATACAAATCATTGCCGGCGCTTTGGGACATGAACAATCCGGTGTATAAAAATCGCCAAGTCAAATCTGATGCTTACGATATGATGGTCGACAAGTTGCGCGAAATCGAGCCGAATGCAGACCGAGAAGATGTTTTGCGTAAAGTGAACATATTTCGTACAAATTTTAGACGCGAATGTTCACGCATTAACACGAGTCTACAAGAGGGCAGACATTACCAATCTACTTTGTGGTATTTTGATTTATTGTGCTTCCTACAAACAGCGGATACGCGACGAGATAGAAAACGGAAAATAGTGGATGATGATGGTGAAAAAAGTATAATGGTAAGTTTGTGTTGCATGTGTTTGATAGAAGTTACGTACATATGTATGTATATAGTCCCTGTAGGCCATGTCTTCGAGGCAGCATCGATTAATTTTCAGAACAAGTATTTATCACCGACGACGAATTGACGACACTCCAAGCTAACTATTGACGACATATTCTAACAAAGGGCAGAATAGTCGTTGATGACAACGCTAGTAACATGCTACTAAAGCTGTCGTTGATGACAACGTTGGTAACATTGCATGGATACTGTCGTTGATGATCATATGGATGACAATGGTATTTTTATTTTTTAAATTTTTTATGTTTGTACACGCATAACTCCGTCATTTGTGAACCGATTTTCAAGTTTTTTTTGGCTTGAAAGGGTTTGGAGCCAGTTTGGTCACATATATATTTATTTGAAAATCTGTGGGGAAACTTGCTCCCCCTACGGGTAATTCTGTCATTTTTGTACCGCTTTTTGAATTCCTTTTTTGTTTGAAAGGGTTTGCTTGCAGTTTGGTCCCATAATATTGTTTGTTAAACTCGTTGGCGGAATTTTTTCCCCCAACGCATAACTCTGTCATTTGTAAACCCATTTTAGAATTCTTGTTTCGTTTAAAAGGGTTTGCCAATTTTTACAATTCTTGTTTTGTTTGAAAGGATTTGATGTAGCTTGTGCCTATAATTTTTTTCGAAAATCGGTGGGGAAATTTGCTCCACCCACGCATAATTCTGACATTTGTAAGAGCAAAAAAAAAAACATGAAATGCACATGGCGCATTTACAGTAGTAAAAAATTGAAAAAAAACAATGGGTATTATTTCCATGGATATTATTGCATGCCACCGTAGTTTTTTTTACCCGACTGCGCGACGCAAAGAAGGGTATTGTGTTTATCAGTGGATGTATGTATGTGTGTTCCTTTGCGGCACTATATAAAACGAACACGTAGGCCGATTTTGATGATTCTTACGTCAATCGATTTGTCTTAATCCCGGGAGTGTCACTAAAGATATGCCAGTAGTCAAAATTCAATATGTGAATACGAAAAAAATAAAAAGTCGGCGAACAATATCAAAATGGGTATCATTCGACAGGTATTTGAAAATCATCTTTAGGCTTCTATTATGATTCTTAATTTCGAATGACTATTTAGGATCTGTGACGGTTTAAAGTTGTTTTCTTTTGTTTTTTGCGCAGTCGGGTCTCTTTGATTTTTTAAATTTATGTCTTGTTAAACTATTTTTTAAACACCGTATGGCTGAGAGATACAAATCTCAAAACGGATATAGCAACAGTGGGATGACAGTACTGGTTCCGAACTTCCGCCTGCAATGGGTCGGTAGTACAGTTCGCATGTCCGGTTCATGTGCAGTGCAGTTAGTACTTCCGGCTTAGAGGCTGGACCGGAAGTTGTGTCGGTATTGCAGTTCGTATTTCCAGTTTGGGGGCTAGACCGGAATTTGGGTTGGTAGCGCAATTCGCACTTCCCCTTTAGGGGCCGGACCGGAAGTTGGGTTAGTAGTGCGGTTTAATATATCCAGTTCCGGTCCGGAAATTTGATTCGGGCATCATATTTGTATGGGATCAAGAGGAGCATCATATTTGTATGGGATCAAGAATAAAAAAGTAAAAAAGAACGATATAATGCTACAAATCCAAATGTCCTAAAATTATGTCACTACGAAAGATGTATTATGCAGCACTGAAATAACGCTTTTTTTTGGTTTTTTCATGAGTGTGCCGCACATGTGCCTAAAATTGTATACATACACACGTGCAAGTGTCAGTTTGCTTGGCTTATGCACTCGTGCCAAAATAAGCACACGTAATAATCTGGCACACGCTTACGAGCAAGTGCCAATTTTTGTGTGTGCTTACTTTTGGTACATGTACGTGTGCCTTAAGATAGAAATTATATGGCACTTGCGTGTGTATGTATGTACTAAATTTAGGCATATTTGCTGAACACTCATGTGCAAATCCGTACTCTGCTTACAAATATGAACTATAGGTATGAACCAGGGATGGCACGATTGGTACAATTGTAAAATTTTTGGTACAAATCGGACTTTAAAATTACAATGGTACACCAATGGCTTATTTAGTACAATTAATAATTTTTAAACTTTTTAGAAAATGTCCTTATTGCAGCTCTTATAAAATATTTTATCCTTTTCGTCCTCTCGTACATGTGAAACATTTTATCTGAATTAAATTTAAATTGTGCGAAGTATTGAGAACAAAGTTCGACTTATGTATAAGGAGGAATATTTAAAGTGGTTAGATAAGGCTAGCTCACAAAACGTAGTCTGCAATTTAAAGCCCTTGCATATCGCGATGCATACATATTAAGGTCCAAAAAAATAATTTTTTATAAATTTATTTGCATTATAGTAAAAGGGAATATTTCGTACATTATTGAGAATATATGCTTCCACCTCCTAGTATCTTCTAGTATGTCCAAAGTAATGAGTTATTTTCGATTAGAAATTTTAATTGTTAAATCCGACTTAGGGGCCATTCACATATTACGTAACGCTCTAGGGGGGTTAAAGATTTGTTACGGATTACATAATTTATACAAAATTGTAAAAAGCGTTACGAAGGTTGGCGAGGGAGGGGGGGGGGGGGTATAAAACCTCCGAAAATAGCGTTGCGTAATATGTGAATAGGCCCTTAAGCGCACTTTTCTTTTTGCACAGATAGTATGTATGTATTTAAAAGTGATATATTTTATGTACTTAATATACGTTTCTGGCTTAAAAATCTGTTTTAGTACAATTAGGTCCAAAAAAGTATAATTTTAGACAACAATTGGTAAAATTTAAAATCTCATTTGCCATCTCTGGTATGAACTAAATAAAAAATTTTCATATCTTCTGCAGTTTGCTTGCTCTATTTTTAACAACGTTAAAGTCCCACTATTTTGCACGTGCGCCTGAGTGCATGTGTACCATTCTTTATGAAACTAACGGTTTTGTGGGCAACTTAAACTCTTTAGTGTAAATGAAAGCACGACAACTTCGATGAACTTGGTACTTTTGTTGTCGTCAATAAAACTGTACAGACGGCAACTACGATGCAGTTTTACCTCATCTTGTCAATAAGGATTTTTAGCTCATAATTTAATAATCTTGTCAGAACAAATTCTTTATAGACCAGATTATACCACCTTGTCGCCAAACTTATTTCTAAATCGCCCATGTGCTGAAAATCGCATTTCGCAAAATAAATACGATTTCGACTCGAAATCACTAAATTGGTGTGTTGGAAATCGCAATCATAAAAAATGTTGCTTTTCAACTCACAAGCAAAGAGGAAAGTGAACTCTAAGTGAACTTGTGTTTTTATTTAATATCACTTAAACAAATACAAAATTTTTATTAATTTTAATACAAAATACTAAATTGAAAAGTATGCTGCTTTATTTCGACTATTGTGTTACTTTTGTTTACTTTAAACAATGTGTTTTATAGGCGACAAATCATTGATTCTTTTGAAGACAACATCGATGACAATGTCGTCGGTAACAACTGGGACTGCAGGGGTATAGTATGTATGTATATGGATGTGTGTGTAGATGTATCTATGAGTGTATGTAGCATATACATTTGTATACAGGGTGACTGACGAATTTCACTACATAAATGAACTCTCTTATTCTAGGAGCACAACTGGTACGAAATTCGTCGTATGAAGCACAATAACGACAAAAAATAACAGCTGCTATAAATGATAAAGATTTTTATTGTTCGTGTGAACATATTAAAAAAATAATACTTAAGAAAAGAAACGTTAACAAAAATATGTACAACTGAAAACAATTTGTATAGGTAGTTAACTACATTGGTAACATAGATAGATAGTAGTGTCAATAAAATAATGACAACTCTCTTAACACATACGAGTACCAGGGCTGCCAAATTATTTTTATAAAAAATCTGCACTTTTTGGGGAAAAATCGGTATTTGCGGCACTTCAATTAGAAAAATCGGGAAGAAAATCGGCATAAATAAAACTAAGCCTTTTGTGTGGTTTTTATTAATAAGAAAATAAAAAATTGCAACCGCTAGTAATTTCATGTGGTTTATAAACATAAATGGATAACATTAAAATGATTTTACAAGCTTAAATACATACATACCATGGAATATAAATGATTTACAGAATGAATACATTTCCGAATTTATCACTTTTGCTAAATCGCTTTTAATATGAGTGCCAAAACAATTGGTTTTATGAGTTTCAAATAATCTTTAGAATAAAGAATTCCTTCTAAAGTTTCATTTTCTGAGGAACATCAAAATTTAGTTTAGTTACACTACAAAATGAAAACTAGTTTTCTGTTTGTGATCCATGGAGTAGTGGCATAGAGTAGTTTGAAAACTAGCCTTTGTAGGTGCTCCATGGCGTAGTTACATGGACTAGTAATGCAAAGCTGGACCACGTAGTCCAGTCCTAGGACATCGCAATGTTAAATGGATCAAGTCTATTGCATACTTTTGGACCAGTCCTGCTCAATTATGTAGTAGTCCCTAAACGCATGTAGTCACAATTTTTGCAGGGTATTTGCGGCCGAAAATTTGTTGTTCGTCCCAGTTGTGTTCCTAGAATTAGTTTATTTAAGTATATTCATACATACATTTATATGCATATCATCAGCCGAAATGCAAAACCACGTAACTGACAAAAAATTCGAAATCATAAAAATCAGCTAATTTAAAAACGAAAATAAAGAGACTACTTCCGTGACTTGAATTATTTTATTGTTTTTTTTATCCAGTAAAATTTAAAAAATGTAGTTACGTGATTTAGAATTTCAGTTAACGATATATAAATTATTTTTACATCATTAGTATATTTTACTTTTTATTGGTTTCCTATAAACCTAGATTACAGTCATTGTCCCACCTAGCATTTACGATCAATAATATTTTTTGGATTTCTTCTATAAAATATATGTACATATTTGGAAACATAATTTGTACTTTCAAATATACATAGGTATACCAAATGAAAGCTTGAAAAGTTCTCTATAAAATACATATATTAATAATAAAGTACAGTTATTTGACTTAGTTGTGGAAGATGAATTTATTTCATGGCTCTGAAACTCCCGTCGGACGTAAGTAAGGAATATAGCGGAGAACAATCAAAATGTGGTTTTGTCCTCCTAATTTTTCACTCTTACTAATTTTAAATAACAATCTACATACAGTACGTCAAGAATGAGTTTACACAATTTTTTAACGGTTTATATTTATTTATTTTATCTTCAATGAAATTGAACTAACAATAAGTAATCAAATCATAACTCTAAAAAATTTTTAATTTTTTAAGTCCAGCCAATGCCAGACAAAAATATTAGTTTCAGCGGTTGGTTCTTTGGTTGTCTACGTCTCTCGTGTTCGACTGAGAGCAAGTGTCCCTCCTTCTCAGCCGATTGTGGCCTCTAAAGTTAATGATGTTTCGGGCTAGGAGATTTGGGTGCAACTCGAGTATTTTTATGTATCTTGTCACGTGTTTAGAAAACACTGTCTTAACCAGCGACACATCTAAATCTTTATGAATTCGCTTGTTTCTGACATACCATGGGGCTGCTGTAATCGTACGGAGTATTTTATTTTGTCGCCTTTGAATTTTTTGTACATTTGATACCGAGACAGTGCCCCATAACTGGATACCGTAGGACCATATAGGTTTTAGAATGGAGTTGTATAGAAGAAGCTTACAATATGGGCTTAGAGTAGTGTTCCTTCTAATGAGCCAATTGGGTAACCCCAATTCGATCAAAATTGAAACCAGTGTTTTCGTTGGCAAGAGGCCGTTTTTGAGCTGTGAGCTGGTTAGACTTCAAAGCATTAGCTATGGCCTAGTTAGCCTTAAAAATGTTGGCGTATAAAAGTCTGCTGGTAGCTGGTTGGCGCAACAGGCGATAATTGGTATTGTCGAAATTCATATGATGAGCATATGTGTGATTACGTCTTTTAGACAAAGACTGCTTAACATGTACATAGAAAGGGCAGCTCCTGATTGATTTTCATGGCAATTCCTACACTTTTTAATTTTGGAATCATTTTTTGCCTTATCACAATTGCCAGTGCTGTGTAGTTCACCACAGACGACACAAACGGTGTGCAACTTGCAATATGTTTTGGTGTGGCCATATTCTTGGCAGTTCAGGCATTGAATGTGCCCTGCTCGCTTGTGTGGTTCCTTTACGGTAACTCGTCGGTGCAGCAAATATCTTTAGCGTTTACATAATAAAAATTAATAAGCTTTTATTGACTTCATAAAACGCCACATGTATATGAAATATTTACGAAGCTTTCAACAAAAAATAACAAATTATATTGCAAACGAGAGGAAAGTACGACAAAGAAAAATATTACTTAACTTTTTAGCGTTTTTTCTACACTCATTTGACGATCAACTATACTTTGCCGTTACATTCGAAATGCGTTTCAGTGACACGAAAAGTAATTCAGGAAAAGAGGGTAAATTGCAATTGAAGCCCAAAATCAGTTAACATGCAGAGCGTATAATTATTTGAAAAATAATCCAAAATCCATAAATTTCCACAAGAATCCTTGAGAAGACGCTTGAAGAAGAGTGTGGTTTTATTGTTTTGGTGAAAAAGTTCGGCAGGCCATTTAAAAATATAAATAGGGTGAATTCGTAAATGCAGTAAATTTGTGCAACCGCTCTGCAAACTATTGCAACAGTAATAAAAATGCTGCCGTTGTTGTAGCAATCTGCGACAGCACTGTCAAGTGTTTGTGTAAAGAAACATATGACGAAAAAATTATCGCCAAGTGTTTGTTTTCTTGCGCAGAACTTTGATAATTGCACAATTACTGAATTTACGAACGAAACCATACTCTCATCAAGAATAGCACGCAAAAACCATTACTATGTGCAGCAAGCATAGAAAAAGTTCCTTTGCCAATATGAACATTTCACAACCGATTGATTATTGGGACAAGGTCATATGTTACGATGAGATGAAAATTATGTGGTATTACATCGATGAACCGACCAGGGTACAGCGCAAGCCCATAACATCCATAGAAAGAAACAATATCATTGCAATTGTTATATATGGAAAAATGTCGATAATGATGTGGGGGCGTATCTCCAGTAAAGGAGTAGGAGACTTAGCTTTTATAGACTCAACTGTGGATGCACAGCAACACATAAACATTTTAAAAAGCATTTGTTCGTTTTCTATTTTTTAAATAAATAAGCCATAGTTAAAAAAGTTAAACTAAAATTTGTCTCTTCAATAAAAAAGTTCGGTTTCGCCTTCGGGTTCAGCTCTAAAAATGTTATCGAAGTTCGTGTTCAGTCTGAAAAAAGTGCGTTCGGTCTTTTACTAATAACAATGTGCATGAATTCGAAAACTTTTCCGTATCACATTTCTTCATTCGCCCTGTATGTAGTATGTGAAAGAGTAAATCATGATTAAGAGAAAGAATACTTTTTTTAGTATGTAATAAGAGTAAATATTAGTATTGTTCTTCATACAAATTTTGCGTTATGGTGTGTTTTAGAAATACGCGGCCCACACAATGCAAATTCTTTCTGTTGCAACAACTTTTTATTGATTAAAAATTTTTCAAATCCATTGACGCATTTCGAACTAAATGCAATTTTTATAATTTTTAGCCTGACATTTTACGTAAAAATACCATTTGCTCACAAACTGAATGTACATATATGTAATTTTATAGATGTCCTTTCAAGCTTGCATCTGTGTATATATAAAATCATTTGTGTGTTTGTTAGTAACGCATGATCTTCGGAACTGTAAGACCAAAGACTATAAATAACTAACTATATAAATTTATAGTCTTTGGTAAAACCTTTCGAGCTGAAAATATTAACACAGGTTCGGGTAAATCTACGTCAGTTTTTTTTTTGCCCAATAGGTGACCATGGGGAGGAGTTATTTTTAAAAAAAATGTTTGAAGTTTAAAAAAACAATACATATGACGGTAAGACAACGTTTGCCGCGCTCAGCTAGTTTGATATAAATTTTAATGTTCCTGTTTTTGCAATACGTAGACTATTGCTTTATCGCCGCTGTTGAATTTATTTATTTCTTATTATTATTTTTGTTAAATTTAGCTTTTTTACAATTTAGCATAAAAAATTTTCTGCTTTCACCAAATAGTGATATACATATAAGGCAAAGTTGCTCATTTCACCAAACAATTGTTTATTCTCTCTATTTCATTTCTTTTTATACTCTCTATTTAGTCGTTACTGCGAGAGCAACGAGTGTAAATGTATAGCAACTGCGTTGGTATTTTGCCATATACAGTGTTTAAAATAAATGATGATGGAAAAGAAAGTGCTTTTTATAAAAAGATATTTTTGGAAAAACAAAGGGGATTGTGGCAAAATGTATTGAAAATTTCTGTATTTTACCAAGTAAAGATATAGTAAATTCAGTGTGAACCTCATTATTATACATTTTTACGACCAACATGATTTCTTGTGAGAAAATTGTAATGAAAATCTTTGCGTTTACTTTATCTTAGCAATAAAGCTGGAAAGTATTTTTGGGCAGCTTTGATATAAGGCAAATATGCATATCCACCAAAGTCTATGGTCGATATCTCAGAAACCATTAACAATTTCGTGAAACGGGGTTTGGATTTAGTTCCAAAATCTATATAATCCACTCAAGAGGCTATCATGCCTCTGTATAACAGGGGCTGTGAGGACGTGTCCTACGGCGGCTATGGAAACCCTCATCGAACTCACACTTCTGACGATTGTCATAGAGACTGCCGCCAGGCAAAAGGTAATCCGCATCGCGGGGAAAATCACAGGCAGGGACTGTCTAATTATCCAATGGGAGCAATCATCCCTGGCAAGAAAATTTCCCCTGCTTGCGCAACCCTCTGATGTGATGAATAAAGTGTATGACTTTGACAAGAAGTTTGAAACTGTTCCTGGCAACAGAAGGGAATGGGGGGAGATCGCAACTCGTTACTTCTTTGGAACTGGCACCATCAGGGGGTACACTGATGGCTGCCAAGGACTGACTAGTACGAGTCCTTGGGAAAAGCTCGTACTATTTTTCAATCGGAAGTTTATGCCACTGAGAGATGCGCACAATTCAATCTTGACAAGGCTACCGAGGGAGAGAAATAGCTATCTGCTCAGATAGTCAGGCTGCCATCAAAGCACCCAGCTCATATGAGTTTACCTCTAAGTTGGCTTGGGAATGCCTCAGTAAGCTAAATCAGTTAAGCAGCATGAACAAGGTCATACTCTGCTGGGTCCCTGGACACGTTGGGGTTGTATAAAATGAAAATGCAGACAAAATGCCAGAAGGGGGGCTAGTACACCCATGGTCGGACCAGAACGGTTTTACGTACTTGGATTGGATAAAATCCGGGAAGATATATCGACGGAGATCAAGAGTACCAGGGAACACCTCTGGTTCGATCTTCCTGGATTGAGGCATGTAAAGCTAATGATTGGAACATATAACCAAAATCGTTTCATAGCTCTCATGTCCCTAAGTAAAAACAATCGGAGAATGCTCATAGGTTTAATCACAGGTAGAGCTGCCATCCGTCCTCTTTTCCCCGGACACTGTTCTCTTTTTCAGGCCGTCCGGGATAGCCCAAGTTCTTTTTTAGCAAGTATCCGGTGTTGTCCTACTTTTTACAACGTCCCCCAGATATTTTTTTTATTAAATTGAATTAACTCAATGAATTTTTTTTTATGAACATATTTTCCTTTCTCTTTTAAAATTGCTACGTATTTCATCGTCTGTTTATACGTTGAAATTTCCATGCAACTTTTTTGACAATTATTCAATACGAAAGCGTCAACGATTGATATGTATACAAACATTTTAAGAAGTTGAAGTCATGCCATTTTTCCTACCTCTTGTCTACACCTCTTGCACAGGGTTCCCAGTTCTATTTTATACCAATTTTAAATGTTTGTGCTTTGTACTTTTAAAAACATATGAAGGAAAAATAGTAATTTGAAACACGCAAACATAAAACAATTTATCTATCAATGGTTGTCATTTGGTCATTCGCAACAAACTATTTTTAAATAAAAGTTTTTTTGCAAGAAAATTTTTTTCTATTGAAAACTATTTGCTTGTTTCCCATTTTATAAAAAATTGATATTTGGTGAAAGTGAGTAAGTCTGATTAATTATATCATAATAAATGCCCATAAAGGGAAGGCTTGCACTATTTTTATAATGTTTTTCATGTATAGAGGTTGACGCTTATTATAATATGGGGGATAACCCGGATAAAAAGGGTCCTTATCTTTCCTGCAAGAATTTTCAGTGGAATCAGTAATAGCTGCTTGTGTAAATTTTGTCGCTTTTGATGTGGTTGATATCACTGCTCAGACATGTTTCCCCCACTTCACAAGGGAATTATCCCTATTCACCTCCGAAATGGCTTAAAACGAGATTTTTCCTAACGTTTTCCTTCTTCCACTATATTGCTAAACTTTAAAGCTTATTTACACAAAACTATTTTTACATTTATAATATTCTAAAATTCATATCTCGGCAAATTTTTGGAACTTCGCACTAAAAAACGGAATTTTTTCCTAGTTTTAGGAAATTTACCTAACTCAAATTCAGCATCCGGAAGATAAGCAATATAGTATGTATATATCAATAAAAAAATCTCCTGATCCTCAACTCGAATTTTAATTCACAACCACGAAAAATAGATCCCCCGTTTGGGGACAAATCCCCTTAACTGGAAACGCTACTGTTACCAATATTTCATCGTGTTAATTCAGTCTTACATCGGAATTTTTGAATTGTTGGGAGCGCTGTATTTCCATTGTTATTTAAAATGATATGACATAACTTATTTTGATTGCCAAGGGATTTTTGTTAATTTTTAAAAATATTGTCCTCTTTTTTCGGCCAAATGTCCTCATTTTTTGTGGTTGACGTCCTCTTTTTCTCAAAACGGAAATGGCAACTATACTCACAGGCTATTACAGACTGAGAAAACACGTCAGCAGACTGGGCATTGAGAGTAACAGCCTGTGCAGATTCTGTGACTACGAAGATGAAACTCCAGAGCATATCCTGTGAAGCGTTATGCCCAAGAAGATATAGCCAATTGGGCAAGCACCTATTGGAGGCTTGGGAACTGCCAACACTAGAATACCCTGCAATCCTGAGATTCCTCAGGAGAGTGGGTCTAGATGAGGTACTTTAGATCTTCTTCGGTCACAGTGTCCTGTGTTTCCCGCATAAATTTAAATTCATTTATTCATTCATTCATAACACATTTCTTTTCAAAAATAGTCCGTACGTCAAACCAATAATAAGCTGACGATGCTATAGCAAAAGCAAAAAATGGTAGTTTCAGATTTTTTCATGATGTTCCACTTGCAATCATATGTTGAATCAGTTACCGAAATGTTAGAAAGTGCAAAAACACATTTTACTGATAAATTTATTCCAAAGTTTTAATATATTTAAACACGTCTGCAAAAAATTTTAAATTTAATTTATTTAAAAATTTTCTTATATAATTTCAGCGGAAACGCCGTAGCACTAACATGATGCAAAAGCCCAACAATCAATTTATTATTGCTCCAAAAAAGGAACATTTAATTGAATATCAACCACATTCAACACACGAATATGAATATGATATTGAAGAGGAACCAAATTTTGAATATGTAACCGATGAATTGGCACATGGCCTTGTAGATGGGAAAAACAATAATACCGCAGAAATGCAACAGGATCATTTAGCTCTAAACAATTATCAAGATGAAGAGGATGATGATGAAGATGATCAGTCGCAACAAGACTACAGCCATGATGAGGAGTTAAAAAATTACCCAATACAAAGAAAGATTCAAACAAATCATAAACAAATAAAACTTACCACTGATAATGTATTGCGACTGGACAGAGAAATAAATGCTAATGAAGCTCTAATTGAATTAAATAATGTATCCGAAGAACAACAAGTATTTCATGAATATGCGGCTGACAGTGAAAATGCAACGTTGCAAACCGCGCAATGGTGTATTAAAACAACAACTTCGCCAAATACATCAACATATCAACTTGAGAAAGAAGGATTAAATGTTGGCAATACAACCAATGCTAACACCACGAAGTTCAGCGATAACGCGTCTACGAAATTTGTGCGAGATGTTAAGACTATGACTTGGGACAGTTCTCATGGAAGATGTTGCAGTAAATTATCAGAATCATCGGAAATTATAGCTAAATCGTGGGCTGTGCAATATGATGAACTAAGTCAAGAACAAAAACTTTTGGCACGAAAAGCTATAAATGATATTCTTTTCGAGGGTTGTATGGGACATTTAGCTATTGGATCAAATGGTCGAGTAATTATTAATGGCACTGATTATAAAATACATCGAACTTCAAAACTTTCCTCCAACGAAGAAGTTGAGAGCAGTGAAATATATGAACAATCTACTATCATAGCTTCGTCGGCTTCTTCAACTTCTGGTATAGGAGCTGGGCAGTCAGTAACTATAACCACAAACGTAGCCTCTACTTCCAAAGATCGTACAACTGACGAATGGGTTAAATTATGATTCTTTGGTAAACTTGAGATATAACAGTGACGTTTAATAAATAGTAAAAAATGGATATTGAAGTGTAATATACAAGTTACATAAATGTATGTATGTGAGTGTTTAATATATAAGTTCCGATCCCGTAATTTTTGGGTAAAGATTACTCTCACCAAACATAAAACTGTACGGCAAATATAGCTATTATCTCATTCGTATTTTCGTTGACTAACATCATATTTTTCATTCGTTATTGTTTGTTTTGTACTGTACACAGTCTGCCCGCAGAGAAAGTACGGGCTGTTTTATGAAAGAAGAATATTTTCATTCTCATTTACCAAATCTTGCAGTACGGGAACAGTTTTTGTGCAAATGTTGAGTACGGGATCGGACCTAATGTGTTAGTAGATACATAATAGCTGTGTTCCCGTACTCTAAATTGGGCGCCCGCGGCATCCCAATTTGCACTAAAAGCGTTCCCGTACTCGAAAATTGGATAACTGAGTGCGTAACGTTCTTCTTCTTCTTGCACAAAACAGTGTAAAACAAATAAACTATTTGAAAAATAAACTATAACAAATGAAAAATATGATTTTAGTCAACAAAAATACTAATGAAATATGAAATTGCTAGTTTTGCAAACTTCAAGGCAAAATACAATTGTATGTACATATTTACCAAAATATCTAAAATAGGAAAATGCCATTAAAAATCAGTATGTTAGTTTTCATTTTTATGTTTATTTTCAGTATTTCCCTTTTTATTTAATGTTCTTTCGGGATAGAAATTTGGTTTCTTGTGTTCCCGTACTTTTGGACATTTTTGAATCAGTGAGAAAAATATTTGTTTGCTCTCATTTTACCTAACTTTACCCTAAAGCTATGTACAGACGGTTGTCAGATCTTACAATATTGTCAGTAAAATGTGCTAAAAATGTCTTACAATCGTGTGAACTGACAATTTTTGTTTGATAACGTTGCCAGAAAAAAAACATTGCCAGTGGATTTTAATACTATCTACTGACAAAAATGGTCAGACATCTGACAATCGTGTAAACAGATCGCGTTGCCATTGTCAGATTATTGTCAGATAATTGTCAGACATTTTTTATTTGTCAGATGTTTCTGCATCTGCCATCTTTTTATGGAAAAAGGGAAATAAAAGAAACTACGCAGGTAAAATAGTTGCAATTGCTTTTTTATGTTTAATACTATTTATATTTTCGCTTTTTAAAGTTAACACAAGCACAGATGATAAATAATTGATAATTGTTGCATTAATTAATGAAAATATGAATTTAGAATGCTTCTTAATACGTACATTTGAGCTTAAAAAAATATTGATGTGCTTAAAATTGTTTACAATTTTTCTATTTAGTACCAACAAATTTTACCCCAAATAGGAACAAAAATGCATAACTCTTGAGTGAAAACATAATTCAACTCTTCAAAAAAATTCAAAAAGCAAATGTCAATAAAATTAAAAAAAATATTTGAAAAATATGTTAAATACAAACGTAACATTTGTTCAAAATAGTGAAAACAAATTTATTAAAACTACAAAGTGTTTGCGTGGAAACAAAGCTACAAATTAGTGTATTTTCAAGTGAAAAATTATCCTTTCCCAAGTGTGTTGAAATGCTGAAATTATACCTTTTTTTGTAGAGCATAAAATTCTCTATAAAATATGTATTGGCCATTGCGGTATGCAACTTCGTTTCGGAGAAAAGCAATTAAATGCAAAAAGTCGGAAATTCCCATGTATTTTTATATGGGAAATGTTACCTGATTAGGGCACGGCTTAATTTTAAAATTTGTTTCAGTTGGATATTTATTTTTAGAGCAAAAACTAAAAATTTAGTAGGCGGCACGAAAGAAAAAACCAACTTGGAAAATAACGACCCCCTAATGTGCATACTATACATACTTATAAGGTTTGCATACTTGGTTTGCACACTGCGCAATTTTATACTGCATAACACTGTTACCAGATTTGCAGATTTATCTGTAAAATTCATATAGTGAGATTAGCAGATTTTTGACCCTAAATTGCAGATTTTATAAAATGATAGTTTGTAAGTAAAACTACTGAAAATCAGATCTTATATTCACACTCGTATGAGAATTCCCAAAAACATTATAGGGCTCCATCGGTGGCGTTCGTGTAGTATACCATATGAAAGGGTTTTCCAACACGCGTTCAATGCTACATTAAGTTTCAGTTTAATTTAAGTTTGAAACATAAATCTTAATAAAAGAACTACAAAACAGTACTATGTATATATATTTTAAGAACAATGAAATATGTAGACTGGATCTTTCCTACATTTTATTAGTTCTAAAACTATATATTTCTTTATATTTTTTTTGTTAAGTTTTTTGTTTCAAACTTAAAATTTTTTTATATTTTAGATACAACTTTTGTAAATTAAAGTAACGATATATACTTTAGGATATTATTTGAGAGGTTTTGTATAAAGCTAGTCAAATAAAGTCATCAGTAATATGATATTGCTGAAAAATTAAAAAAAAGGTTTTATGGGATATCACAATAACTACAAGATATACCTTTTTAGACACGGTACAGGTAACGAACGGCCATCTCAAGAACCTCAAAATGATTTGGAAGTTTTTAAATATCAAACCGATCTACATACAAAAACAATATTAAACTAAACTGAAGAAATTGCTAATAATTATGTAAATTTTATTTGTACCAAGGTATATTTATTTAACATGTAAAATTGGTTCTACAACAAATACAAAATTAAAAAACAACATGTATTTTGTTGCTAGAATTTTAATTTCAGATGTCAAACCAAATAATATACAAAAGCAAACAGCGTTACCATTGTTGATGCTTTCATACCAAGTTTTGTTTGAATTTTTTTGGTTTGATAAAATCTACCTTTTATAACTTTGAAAAAGTATTTGTGCATATTTATTTCATATCGAATACAAATTATTTGTTGGATTTTGTATAAGTTTCAAAGCCTACTATGCTTATTTTTGAAAGTCATTTGCAAATTCTCAAATGGTTTTTGAAAGTTTGTACATAAGATAAGGGGTTTTTAACTGTTCAAAAGTGTGGTTGAAGTCTACTGACGATTTGGTAAAGCAATAATAAAATGCATATAGACAATGCTTAACCATAAACAAATAAATTTTATTTATATAAAGAAGTTATACCTGCAACTATTAACACCGCATCTTCACGAGACATTAACTTTTATATAACACGAGAGAGAACGTCGGCAGAACAAGAAAACTAAAATGTCGAAATTTCTCTTCATGTCATACAACAGGACAACGTACTTTAATTTTGTTAAGAGATTTCATTTGCTACAAATACTCATTGGGTTAAAATTCAATATTTTTGCGTAATTAGTAGTTTTGTTTATGATTTTTCAAAAAAATTTTAACTAAAAACTCAATTAAACAATTTTAGATACACAAATTCACAGAAATTTTATTAAAAATTTTGATTTTTAATTTATTTCAATAAACACAAACACACAATTTATTTATTTTCATATTTTTTGACATTTCATATCATAAGATTGTTGTGATAATATTTATTATACCAACGCTCTCATAATAATTATTATAACATTGCGATAACACTAATTTGAAGTCTACACGTAACAGAATTCTCTCTGCGATTGAATTTGACGCTTGCCAATAGAAAAATTTTTGATATTATGTCTCGTGAAGACGCTGTGTAAAAATTAACGAGAACAATGTTGTTGTAAAATGTTTTTCAGCGGCAACGCTGAACACAAATTACACTACCACACACACATAATCCCAGCAAACACAAAAATACACCATATGTATTGCCAAACGTATTGCCTGGATGGAAAATATTATTGCGGCAATAATAGATTTCGTATTGCTGAAGATAGTTCTTTCGAGAAGAAACGTGTCACGATGGCAGTACTCCTATGCAATACAAAAGCGACTCTTCTAGACGATAAACTAGCAATATTGCCAGAAAATATGAAGATATCAGCAAAATGTTGTTAGGAAGATAAAAAGAAGACTTTGATTTTGAAAAATACTCATTTATAAACATAGATATTTTGGATTAAATCTTACCCCATTTTCTGTAAAAATTTCATACATAAATTTTGCGGTTTCGTAGAGATTACGCCCTTTTTTGTATATTTTTTGAAATAAAATGACTAAATTCAAATTTCTTTTCTGTTTATATTGCGGAATGTTCTCAAAAATTTTAAAAGGAAGACAATAAGAATATTACTTTGATTATTTTCTTCTAGATGACAATTGGAGGATATTGCTAAACTATTGCATTAGGGGATATTTTCCATTTGTTTAATTAATTAATGTGGCTTCCCAGTGAACAATTTTTATCGATGTCTGATGTTAAAAATATGAAACTTTAACAGAACCGAATTGCTTAAAATTCCCTTACTGGGGGTCTACATTAGCCATGAACTTCCCAGTAAACAATTTTCATGTTTTTTGAAGCACTAAAGAAATAAAGCGCTTCATAATTCGATTTAAAATATGACCTTGTTCAGAAGCTGATTTCATATCATCACAACAATGCAGGGTTTGAAGCGAGAAAATTATTTGCTTTTTTACTTATACAAAAGCTTCGTACACGAGCAATACAAAAAAGCTGATTTTATAGTGCTGATCCAAAGCAGATTTTTAAGGGAGAATGAAGAGTAAGTTTATTTGAGTTTCTTGGTGCCGTTTTGCAACAGTGTTTTTGGTCGAGTGATTGGTACGTTGTACTTCAAACCTGAAGGTTCTTAGTTCGATACTAGTTGAAGTTAAAATAACAAACATTGAGTAAAAATATGAAATTAATAAAAATAAATAAAGTAACGAAATAAGAAAAATTCAAAATGGCGTTAACGACGCCAATCCACATCGAACCATTTTTTTCACATATTTTCAGTTCTAGTGCTGAAAATGTTGATGATTTTCAGCGCTTTTGTGTACAAAAATGTAGTACTCCAATCCGGGAACTCGCCATACAAAAATCAGCAGCGATATCAGCAGGTTTGTCAGCGCTACTTTTATTCCATAATAGTAGAAACCTGCTTTATTGGAAGCAACTTTTTTTACTGGGTTGGTATGAACATCATGTCGAACATCGCATGTGGCTAGTGTAGGCCGCTCATGTCCATGTTTCGTCCATGCTCTCACATCGATGCCCGAATAATTATCTGAGCATCAATGTTCCATTTCATCATTTTCAATAGAAAGAAAAGAGACAGAACAAAATTGGTAAATATTCCATCTCTATTGCACACCACAAAATACATTGATAAGGCAAAACATGGACATCGTACGTATTCACCACAACAAAGAAGTTGATGAATATTTTACAGTTGCTCTGCCGGCGTCATGTTCATATCATGTTCAACTCGATGGCTCGTGAAGACGTAGAGTTAGACATATAGGGCCTTATTTTGTAAAACACTACGTTAAGCGTTGAGAGATTTTCAATGTATTTTGTTTTTGTAATTTAAAATTTGTCCGTAAAAAGTTTGCCAACGCTAAAGGCTGATTTAGCCGACCTTAAATGTAGAAAACGTAGATGTGATCGAATGTGTTGATCGTTTCTGTCACATTGATAAGCTATGAGACAGAAACGATAAGCACATTCGACTTCATTTACGTTTTCTACATTTACGGTCGGCAAAATCAGCCTTAAGCGTTGCTTTTTACAAAATAAGGACCTTAGTAGAATAGTCGGCAGTTTTCCTGACCGTTTTCTGAAATGTTTAATAAGTCGTTTCTGCTCATCTTCTTAAAAATATATACTTTATTTCTGCTGCTTTTCTGATATTTTGACAAAACGTTCTTTCGATATTGTTCAGAATTTCCTCAATAGTCTCTAGGACGAATTGCAATAGTTCTAGGGATTTCCTCAGACCAACAGGTCCGCTTTTGTACCAATTACTTTTATTGGGTTCTCTTTTTGCAAAATTTTTTGACAGCCTAAATTTAAAAATAAAAACTATCAGCCGTTTAACCAATTTTACCTGTTAAATAAATATATGTACTAGGGATGTAACGATACGCCGTTTTGCCGATCCGATACCGATACCGATATTTAAAATTAAATATCGCCGATACCGATTCCGATACCGATACGAATATTGAAATTGAGTTCAAATTTAGATTAACAAAACTCAAGTGCAATTTTTTATTATAAAAAATTACATTATAAGAGAGAATATTTAAAATTGATAAAACATTGGAAGTAATTTTTAAGGAGCTACATTTTCTTTGCTTCCAAAAAATTTATATTAAAAATATGCAGATAATTAGTAGAAAAGCAAGAAAAAATGTTTAATTTCTTTATAAAAAATACTCGCCATGCTTTTTAAAAAATTGATTTTTTTAAAGGACACTTATCAACTAATATTCTTCTATAACTTAATAGTTTATTTATTAAAAGACTTCTAAGTTTATATATATTCACTTAAATTTACATGAAAACACAGTTCTGAGTTTAAATTCGCATAAAAAATTTTGAAAATGGGTAATTTTTTATCCTTTTTCCTTGAGGAAAAATCATTATAGAATACCGAAAAAGAAATTTGACCTAGCATCGCTTTCAATTCGATGATTGGTAGCCGAAAAACAGAACTTCTTGCAATGGCAAGGATATGTAAAACTAATTAGAAATTATCAAAATTTGCAATACTTCCAGATCGCGAATTCTACATTTTCATGTCTTCTTTGGAGTATCTTTTTTTTTTTTGCTGGAATAAGATTTAAAAACAACGACTTGAATTTGAATTCATGGTAAAATTAACAAAAAAAAATTTTTTTTACAAAATAACAGCATAAAATATTATTAATTTTTAAAATTGATATTAATAGGATTTAAAAAATAACGAAGTGAATTTAATTCATGGTAAAATCGAACGAAAATAAATTATTTGTTAAAAAAACTATGAACAAAATTTTTAAAAGTATCGGCGTATCGACAGTAAAATATCGCCGATACCGATGTATCGGAAAATCTGAAGTATCGCCGATATATCGGTATCGGTATTCGTTACATCCCTAATATGTACCTTGATTTATACTGAGCTTTGTGGTGAAATTTTAAAAGATTTAATTTTAAAGAGCTGTTTTTAATATGAATAAATCCAAATTTTGAAAACAATTTACGGACTCTGAGTCATATTCATAATAGTTTAACAAAGATTTATAAAATACATTTCCATACAATATATTTTATATAAACCTCTTATAAGCCCTTGATAAGTATTATTAATAAGGCAGTCTGAAATTATCTTAAGTTAATTGCTTTTAAAGATTTTGCTAATCGAAATGAATCATAGCGAAATTTATTGATTTTATTCCACAAATTCTATATTTTTTAAAAAAAAATTACGAATATGGCAATCGTGCGCTACTTTCCAAAATTGTATGTATGTAAATGGCAAAACAATTTTTATTAGGATTTTTTTAGTAGTTTCGTTTTGTAAAATAATTCTAAATACGTATTTTTAAAATTTTTTTACAACATAATTTTTTAGATTATTTTCACAAATTAAAAGAAAAACACCTTCAACTTCATGTGTTTTTATTATATCAGATTTTTTGCAGATTTTAAAAATATGTATTATGTAAATGCTTTAGACGAATTTCGAAGATTTTAGAGGAAAATTTTCTGGCAACAGTGCTGCACAATCACACACAGAGCAGTGTGTGACTGACTGACAGTTTCTCATTTTAAATTTTGAATTAAAAGTATAGCAAGAAGGGTGGTGTAATCGTAAATTTTTACGAAATGTGAACGTACAAAAATGCAAACGTATTTATCATCACCATTCTCCCCTCAACAAATACAAGCAGTTGTCATGACTTTGCCAAGCATACAGGCGGGCATTTATTTTCATACACTTTGCCCAGAGCTTTGTTATGTGTTTTAGCTGTGGCCGGTTTATTTAGTTCAACAATTTTTCCATTTCTATATCTTCAGCTCTTTTTCATTCCTGCTCTCACATCCAAGTATATTGCATGAATTGTTGCTCTCAACCTCTTTCGGATTCGTGCTTTGTGTACATGGACGCTGCTTTGTGAGACAATTTTTGCAATTTGTTCATTTAGTTGTATTCCACAGTCCTTTGCTGGTTCACGTGTTGTCGCTCTTTTTGTGAATTCGGGAAAGTGTATTTTTTTATCTTTTGGCCTTGTTTTATCGTTTTGTTTTCGTGCCAACTTAGAGGAGGGGTTAAACAAATTGTGTATACTGGAATTGTGGAGTTGTTTTTTAGAACAAGTTACGTTTGAAGGCATACGAAAATTCATAGCGACTATGAAAATGGTAAAAAAGGTACGTACATATGTAAGTATGTACATACGTATGTATGTAGTTCATAGTATACACACAATGTGCTTTTAAGATACATAAACAAGCTGGAGTAAACAATAAGCATTATATCGATTGAAGTTTTAGACTAGGCGCTGTCTTAAATATTTTTAATTGTAAATGTGGTTATAAATAGAGTGAAGGTCTGTTTGTTTCGCTTAATAATAAAGGCTTGTGTTGCGATGAGCAGTGTACTAATGCAACAGTAAACTGTTCAATCACAGCTAGTTTTTATTAGTACGAATTTTACAAGGTTGTCGTACTGACTTTGAATGTACACATGCATAAGTACATACATATGTACATATGTACATATCGTTACTTTAATTTACAAAAGATGTATAACATATGTACATATCGATGGCTTAATATAAAAAGGGCGTATCTCGATTTTTTTCCAAATCGAGTTTTTAACGTTTTCTGGTAGCTAACTTCTACATACATCCTCCCTAAAGAACTAAGTAAGCCACTGTTGAAAAAACGATGTTATGGCCACTTAAAAGTTATTTTTTGTATGCAAGTGTCCTAGTTTGTGTTCAGTTTTTTCCTTCTCCTGTAAAATAACGAAAATTCGAGTTACGCCTTTTTTATATTAAGCCATCGATATGTATGTATAAAAAATTTCAACTTTGAAACAAAACTTAATAAATAAAACTATAAAACAGTATTATATACCTATATTTTAAGAACTATGAAATATGTAGGCTGGATCCTTTCCTACATTTCTTATAGTTCTAAAACTATGTATATGCACATCAGCTGTTGTTATATTTGTTTAAGTTTCTTGTTTCAAACTTAAAAATTTTTTATATGTTAGATACGACTTTTGTAAATTAAAGTAACGATATGTACAATAGAGATATAAGGTTTTGGACTTTTTTTGTAAATATCAAGTTCTTCATCGCATATCCGTATAGACCATGAAAAAATATAGAGAAATGATGTATTAGGGTGATAATATTTTGCAATTTTTGCGAATATCAAATTCTGCATCGCATAGCCGTATAGACCATGAAAAAATATTAAGAAATGATGTATTACTTTTTCGCGATCGTTAAAAAGGTTTCCGCACCAAACGCCAATTTTCAATTTTTCTCTTACACAGAAAAAATTATTCCTAAAAAATTTTCAATTAATACACTTGATCAGAAACTAAAACTAGTTTCAATTAATTTCGCAATTGAATGCGATCAAAAACAAAATTTTCTAGCAAATTTTGAAAATGTAGAGTAATTGAAAATTTGATTTTCAGTGATTGAATATACAATTTTCGTCGTTGGTTGAACTTCAACAACACAATTAATTGAATCTGCAGTTTTCGTAATTGAAATCGTATTTTAGTATTTTCTGTGTAAGTATACAAAATTAACATTTAATAACAAAATTTCAAGTATTTTCTAATAATTTCATGAATATAACAAGATCTTATCATTTGTACGGTAGAAGGGTGCAAAAAAAAATCGCGATATTATGACTCGCGGTTTTTTTAATAAACTAAATTTTAATGTCAAATGATAGATATTAGCTTTGTTCATTTACTTTCCTATCACTTTCCATCAACGAGAGAGTAAAAAGGAATTTTGTAAAATTACTCTCAAAAATAATAAAAAGTAAATGAACACTTTACCATCCAAAATTTTCAAGCTAAAATAGTGTTATAATATATAGGTATATATGAGTACTTAATAACTACTCTTATATGTGGAAAAATGTAATATATGTACCTATTACTATAAAAATAATGTGATTTCGGCATTTATTATTATTTCTTTTCAACAAAATTGAATAAGAAATTGAAAAAAGGGTACATATCTGAAATTTTAAACTTTTGAGGTAATGAAAACAAAAACAAATTATTTTGTAATGAAGTACAATATTTAAAAAATTTATATATGGATTAAATTTTGGGACCAATTATCAATCGAAAGTTGCAGAAATATTTTTATGTTAACGTCATTTTGGCATGTTCTGGGTTTCACAAAAAAATAAAATTATGTGTATTTCTCATAGCATTGTTGTTATAAATAATTTTTTATAACAACAATGCCAAGAAAATTCACATTATTTTATTTTTTGTGAAACACAGAATATGCCAGAATAACGTATGTTTATTTGTGTATTTTCGTTAGTTTTGGCAATATTTTTGTTTTAGCGTTTTTTTTTTGTTTTAACGTTTTTTTTTACTTTTTGACGATTTTTTAGAGATTTATTTTAGTTTTGGCGCTTTTTTGGGTTTGGGGAATTTTTTCGGTGTTTGCTGATTTTTTTTGTTTTAGCGATTTTTTGGGTTTGACACTTTCGTTTTAGCAAATTTTCGGTGTTTGGCGATTTTTTAGCTTTGACGCTTTTTTCGCTTTGGTGATTTTTTCCATTTTTGGCGAATTTTCGTTTTTGACGATATTTTTAGTTTTAGTGTTTTTTTCGTTTTGGCGACTTTTTTCGGTTTTTGGGTTTTTTTTAAGTTTTTTTGGCGATCTTTTTAGTTTTGGTGATTTTTTGCGTTTTAGTAATTTTTTTGCAATTTTGGTGTTTTTTCCGTTAAACGCTTTTTCATTTTGGCGATTTTTCGTTTTGACATTTTTTTAATTTTGAAATATTTAGTACATATTAGCTTTTTTTTAATTTCAAGAAATTCCCTCTTATGGTTTCCAAGATACTGCTAATTGTCTAAATTACATAGTCAAATTTACATTAACATTAAATATATTTATGTATGAACTAATTGGATTATCTACCGCCATAGTGTAAAGTACCGAGTATCTAGATACTCATAATATTTGCAATACTAAAATTTGCTGCAACATCCTCTGGCCCTGATGTACTAGATCCTGTGTTGCTTTAGACATCTTATTTTTGTGCGGTTGGTCCTAAATTAAACAAAAATTGGTTTTCTATCGTATTAATATATTTCATCGCTTTAAAAATTAACATTCACTTAGAATTTCTTAAATTTTGCAAAAATATTTTTATTTCCCAACTTTTTTTAGCAAACTTGATTTGTAAATACAAACACAAAACAGCTGTTTGAACAATTATTGAAAGTAAAAATTTTACTATCAAGAATTTTCAACAATTTTTTTGTGTCTCAATTTGTTGCTCTCTTTTGACGCTCTCTCGTTGAAAATTTTTGGAGTTAATGAACACTTTCTATCAAAAATTGTTAACAATTGTTAACAATTTTCAGTAAATGAACACAGCTATTGTGATAGATGAGTTGTTTTGCGAATATTATATGAAACAGTGATAAGTTTCAGAAAAAAGTATTTTTGCAGGTAAAAGTTTTGTTTTATTTTGGACTTTTCGAAAAAAAATTTTTTTCTTTTGGTACGCACCAATGTACTAAAAAAAATCTACTTAATTTTTATTAAATATGAGTTGAATCAAGGGGTGTCGAAATTTTTATTACAAGTGATTTAATTATTGCTGCTTGTATTATATCAGGATTTTTTTCTTTTATTCGTCTCGTTATTTAAAATGCAATTTAAAAAAAGTTCAACAGCTATTAAAAAAAATTCCACTGGGTTGAAAAAGAACTTTTCCAGATTCACAAAGGCTTCAAAAAAATGTTGTGATATAAGAAAATGGATTTATCGCTATCTGAGCTAAACAGAATGCCAAATGAAAAACTTATTGTAGGCAGATATAACGCCTTGTATAAAGACAACAATAATTCTGGCAAAAAACCGACTTCAGTACATAGAGCAATATACTTGATGGCCTTTCATATAAACAATTTTGAAAATCGGTATGCAAATGGAGTAATTGTGCTCTAATAAATATTTTGGGTGGAGGCGTGGAAGACTTGCCCCACCGATTTTCGTAGAAAAATTATGCGACCAAACTCTAAGCAAACCATTCCAAACAAAAAAAGAATTTTAGAAGTCGGCCCATAAATGAAGAAGCTATGCAATAATCAATATTTCGTGGGAAGGGGGAAAAATTATGGTACCAACCTGCAAGGGGGCTTTTGCAGCTAATTTCCCAACTGATTAAAAAAAAAACTATGGAACAAAACTGTAGTCAAACCCTTTCAAACAAAAAAACAATTTTGAAAATCGGTTGACAAATGACAAAGCTATGCATGGGGGGAGTAAGTTTCCCCTCCCATTTTCGAAAAGAATTGTGGGGCCAAACTACTAGCGAACCCTTGCAAACAACACAAGAATTTTGAAAATCGGTTCACAAATGACATAGTTATGGATTGGGGTGGTGGAGGGGGGAACAAATTTTCCCCTCCCATTTTCAAGAAGAATTATTGGGCCAAAGTGCTAGCAAACCCTTTCAAACAAAAAATAATTTTGAAAATCGGTTCACAAATGACAGAGTTATGGAATTGGGGGGGGGGGGGAAGCGAATTTCCCCCTCCGATTTTCGAAAAAAAAATGTTGGGACCAATTTTTGTCAAACCCTTTTAAATAAAACGAGAATTTTGAAAATCGGTTCACAAATGACAGAGTTATGCATGGGGGAGCAAATTTCCCCCCTCTGATTTTCGAAAAAAATTATGGGACCAAACTGCAGGCAAACCGTTTCCAACAAAGAAAGAATTTTAAAAATCGGTTCACAAATAACAGAGTTATGCGTTTACAAACATAAAAAAGTAAAAAAAAGAACATACACACGAATTAACCTCCTTTTTTGAAGTCGGTTAAAAATAAAAAGCAAAGGTATGTTAAAATTTCCGAAGAATTGTTTGCCCCCTGGATTAAGTTAAATTAAAAAAAAATGCAAATGCATAATATAAATCGAAAAGTTGAAACTTTGATACTACTTTATCAAACAAATTTAAAACGAACTAATGGTGATAATTTTAATAAAATATTTGATATAACTACCGTATCAGATGAGCTACAATCGGAGATCCTTTCTGATTCAGATTCATCAGCAACATTTTATAGTGATGATGATGAAGAAGACACTGATTTTACACCTGGAAGGTCAAAACCTGCCAAAATGTCCTTAAAGCCAGCCGTTACATTAGTTAATAATGTAAATTTGAGTACTAACAAAGCAGCAAAGGTGTGTAAACAATTGGCCGAGTCGGGTATAGGAATTTCTACACCTTCACAAGCTGGTATCTATAAAGCGGTAACAAAAACCACAGAAAATTTAGAAGAATTTTACATAACAACACTGCAGAATGAAAAGTGGTGCAAAATAAACGGTGTTGTTGCTCTACTAAAAAAGCATTTCCAATCAATTTTATTGCCACCACCACAATAAATTGGTTGCCAGCATCATGTCTTGGATTTATTACTACGGCATGTAATGGACAAACTATTAGGTGCCGCAACATCTCCTAACATTGGATATGATTTTGTTCCGGAATTAGTAAGCAATTACGAAAATTTAAAAACAAGCTACAGGCAAAATGATACACTTATAAAACGTGTTAACGTAAAATGGAGAGACGACATGCAATTTTTATATAAACTTTGCCTAAGTTTTAAGTACTACAAAGAAAATAGAAATTTTCCATATATCAACTTTAAATCTTTACCACCAATACACAACGCTAGATGGAACTCAAGAGACATTCTCGCTATTCTAGCATTTGTTTTTATACCCAAATATAGAGAAATGTTACAACCTATTTGTGATTTTATATGTGATGCATGGTGCAATGTTTGGTTTTCTGATCACTGTTTCAACGAAAATAATTTTTCAGTTTTAAACAACTCTCTAGTAAAATACAAAAAAGCCCATATGTGTTTTCTTAAACACTGGGTGAGTGAATCGTCTACAATTACAAATATATGCGCGGAACGAGCTATTAAAGTTGCACAAGATATTTTTCCATTATGTATGTAAATCAACTCGCACTTTAAACTTAAAATTTATTTCATTAAACCCAAAAAAATAGCTTTACATTTTTGTTATATACAGTTACTTATTTAATATATTTAAAATATATAGCATATATAAACAATAAATGTACCATATATAACATGTACGGAAATTAAAAAAAAAATTTTTGAGGAGCTTTAGAAATTGCATTTGGTGCGGCCAAAAGGGCATAAAAAAATTATTTTTATTATCTACTAAATTGCCCATCGCGTGGTGGGATAAGAAATTTTGTCCAAAAAAGTTATTACCCCTATTATGATTCACAACTCAACTAGGTTCAGTTGTCAATGCTACGACCCAACTCAACCATTTTTTTGTATTATGATTGACAACTAATTTTAGTTGCCTTCGAAAAAAGGTTTTTATCTATACTCTCTGTTTTTTGAAACCATAGTAGCCATCACAGCCTTATCATCAAAACTACACACATACAAAGTAGGTGTAGGACTATTTTTATTTGTGCTTTGACAGTTCGGGTTAAAGTTTTTCTCTTTTCTTATATAGAGTTTGACTGATTGGGTGTAATCAGCTGATGATCATCTGTGATGATAAGGCTACCTGGTACTGAATTCGCCTTGGTACATACCAAGCCATACATATTTACATACCCAGCCAGCAAAATAGTCCGACGTCTGTAAGATGTCTAATAGAAACGTCGACATAAAAGCTCGAATCGTATACGAATTCTGTCAGACTTCTAACCCAAAAATGTATGAAGTGGTTGACACGAATTCTGACACATGTCGTGGGAAATTCAGAGTTTTTAGCCGACATTTCTGATAGCAATCTGACAGAAGTCTTATGAAAAATCATGGGAAATTCTGATGTGTTACCCGACATTCGTGCTATTTTCTGACAGATATCTGAAAGAATGTCGAATGATATTCTGATCGATTAATCCTACAGATTTCTTACAGAAATCTTATCGAAAGCTAAATGAGACTTATACTTTTTTATTTTTTTATTTATTATATACATACAAGAATGTACATAAATATCTTTATATAAAATTACATAAATAAATTTAATTTTTAATAATTGTGCCACTTTTTTAACGAGACCGTCCACGGAGCAGCTTGTTGAATGTTGCATCTTTCTTATCGAGCACCTTGTTGTTCTTCAGATATTCTCCATGGCAGGATCTAGCAAAATTAAATTATTATTTTTTTCTATTCTTCGCAAACTATACACACAGAAAAATTTACATGTAAAATCGTCGAAAACCAGGTTAATTTAACATTTTTCGGTAGTGATTTTGCTTCATAGGTGTTTCATGTTAAATCAACATGATTTACAATAATCTTGAAAGAAAATGTATCCTTTTGAATTAACTATATTTCATGTTGATTTAATATTCCAGTACACTTAAAAAAAAATTAAGTTGATACTGAAATAATACGAAAAATCATATTGAATCAAAGTAATTTCGAGTTGAAACAACGTGAATTTGATATTGGAACAACACGACGAATCATGTTGAATCAAAGTTATTTGAAGTTGAAACACCTGAATTTGATATTGAAACAACACGAAGAATAATGTTGAATTAAAGTTATATCAAGCTGAAACAACATGACTTTAATGTAGCTGCTCTATTAATTATTTTACTTACGTGATAGTCATCAGAAAACCTTGCGTTTTAGCTGACTGCCCCAGCCAAGATTTGAACTCGTGCCGCCTGCATGATAGTCCACGCGCTAACAACTGCAGCCACAACATCTTAAACTTTACTTTACCTATACACTAAATAAATACCATCGTATGGAAAATGAATTTAATTTTAATTCAACATGATTTAAATGATTATTTAACATAAAACTTATTTGAAATTAAAGTTATAGCCATGTCGATTGAAAATGAAACTTAACGTTTATAACAAAATTGTTTTAACGGTGGTTTAAGGTTAGATTAATAATTTTCCGTTTAAAATTAATATGAAACTGGCAATTTTAAACTAGCAGCAGTAAATTTTCGCTGATAATTCGTTTTCTGTCGTCTACATAGACGACACATGTCAGAATAAACAACACCAAGTCACACAACTAATGCTGATTTTAGACGACATGTTTTTTACATATGGCTTGTTAGGTGTGTGAGACATATGTAACTTCGCATGTTTGTCAAAATTGTCAATTTACAGACGGTTTATAATATTTGCTTTTACACGTACATGTGCAATTACATCTGACATAGCCTCTGAGTGTTCACAACAGCTTAGTTTTTGCACAGTTTTCGTAAATATATAAAGCGCTCTTTGCTTTTTAATGTTTTTTCAGCCAAACCACACTTTTGGTAATTTAATACAGCTGATGTCAGATACCTTGTCAGATGAAAATAGAACACGCTCTAATTGAAAATTTTTCATCTGACTTTGCTTCTGTAAATGTCATCTGACAATGTTTCATATGTTTCACACGGCATGTATCACTTTTGCAGTGGGAAATTTGACAAGTCAGATGTAAAATACATGTCGTCTAAAGTCAGCATAAGCAGAATAGTGAATTGTACCAATGAACAAAGCAAATAAACACTAACACACTCAAATGACAAATTATTTCTTGTAAATTTAATATGATTTCCAATCAAAATTGTGGCATGTTGATTTTACATTCCCTTTTTTTCTGTGTGTATAATACGTACGTACCTTTTTTGGATTTTTACCCAAAACAATTTTTAAATTGTCAAGTTTTTTCCTTAATTAATAAAAACAAAATTCAAAACAATAAGTCCCGTAAAAATTTTTTAAAAAGAAAAAAGAAAAAGGGAATTATAAAAAGTTAGACACATCTGAACGAAATCAGCCAGAAATCTATCAGACATATCGGTACACACAACTAAATAATATCCCTCCGATATATCCATACGAAATCGATCAGAAAGCGGTCAGACAAGTCGTATATCTACTGTCTGGCAGAAATCTGTACGAAGTCTAAGAATAAACTCAGACATTTGCCAGAAATGTCTGATTCAGACAACGTCGGCCTATTTTGCTGGCTGGGTAACAACAAGCAGCATACTTAACAAGAAACACCTCCATACATAGATAGGTACATACCAGCGATGCCAGAATGAAGATTTTACCTTAATTTTGAAGATTTTTTAATCAAAATTAGATTTGAATATCTTTTCCCCAAAATGAAGTTATTTTTTCTATTTTTTATGATTTTACAAAATAAACAATATAACATTCAGTTGAATCGGCTCATAGTTCTGTAAAATGGTATAGAAATAAATCAGAATTTTTATACTTTTGGTACTAGAAGAAGCTTCTTTGAAGTCAATAAAAAGAAAAAACCGAACAACCGACGACAAAATTTAAAAGTTGCGTTTAATGAGTCACAAATTGTTACCAAGTTGCATTCACTGAGTCTACAATATAAAGATTTACCCCCATATGCAAAAAAAAAAATAAAGTGTGTTTGAAATATACGGTAAAACCGGTTTTTCTATGGAAATTTTGTTTTGACATACATTTCAAACACACTTTATTTATTTTTTCCATATGGGGGTTAAGTTTTTGCAATAATCGAGGTTGCGCTCACTGATGGTTGCAGTAACTTACATACATAACTAATATATTATAAAAAATTTAATATTTGACATATTGTCATAATTTTCTTTTAAATGAAATTTATTTGCTGGTGTTTAAGCATTGTCTATATCCATTTCATTGGTGCTTTACCAAATCGTCAGTAGACTTCAAACACACCTTTGAACAGTTACAAACACCTTATCTTATGTACAGACTTTCAAAACCCATTTGAGAATTTTTTATAAGTTTTAAAGCCTACTGTGCTTATTTTTGAAAATCATTTAAATATTTGTAAATTCTCAAATGTATGAAATAATACCATGTGTCGTTATTTCTCAACTGATCGAATAATAAAGCCATTGTGGTGTTATTTCTCCTACAGTATAGCATTTGAAGCATTAAGAAATAACGCCATTTGGCGTTATTTCTCAATTGATTGAGGAATAAGGCCATATGGCCTTGTAGACAATGCTTAAACACCAGTAAATAAATTGCATTTAATATATTATAATTTTAATATAAGTAACCTGTTTGAATTGAATTTAGGGTTTCGATGTTTCCATATTAATTTTTATGTTTCTATATACATACATACATACATATGTACATAGGTATATGTATAGCAACTTTATTGTAATTAGCAATCATGAATTATATTTATATTACACATAACAATTTTTTTGAAGATTTTTTTTTCTAAAATGAAGGGCTAGACCAGTGTAGACCCTACATATATACATATGAAAGCTCTTAAAATTTGCATGAAAAATACTAGGCAATATTGTTTTATTAAATTTTGAATCTTTTATAAATGGAAACTATTTGGATTTTCTCTTCTAACTTTTAGCCATGTCGTTATGTTTTGGAACGCAGACAAATGAAAGACAAACCCCGCAAAATACTTAACTTGGAAGAACGTGTCCAGGCTATACGCATGTATGATGAAATGCCGGTATATCAAAGAGTAGCATCAGCGTTTAAGTGCAGTTGGGAACAAATTAAAAATGTTGTTGCGAATCGTAAAGAAATTTTAAAATATTACGCCAGTTGCCAAATTATAGACGTTATGAAGGATGAACCGAAAGTTGTGCGTCACAAGAAAATAAATTTTTTGGGTAATTGTATGTATGAGTACATAAAACGTGCTCATTTTCATAAAATTCAAACAGTGACGGATGATGTCATACGAGATCGCGCCATGGAATTCAAAGAAATCATTAAGATAGAAAAATTCTTTCCCAATCGTGCTTGGATAAGAGACTTTAAGTCAGTTTTTAATATTAACCTGGAACATATTAATCAGATCATTATAACAAGGAAACCACAAAAATCATTAAACTGTAAAGATATTATAACCTACTGTGCCAAAGAAGTAGATAATGCTCTGTCTTCACAACCAGGAAGTTCGAGAAATCAAAGGATACCAGAATATGATGCTAATGACGTAGATATAGATGATAACGGTGAGAATAATGATGACGATCCGTTAGAAAGCTTCAACGACGATGTAGGGCTAGAAGAGGGTGACGGTGATGATGATGAGATTATTAACGAAAATGAAGAAGGTCCCACTATAAACTATGGTGACTATGAAGATTATGATGAGACACAGCAAGATGTGAAGCCGGATATTAAAGAATTGGAAAATAAACTTAAAAACTCACAATGGGGTACAGACGGTGTTACAGCTGCGGAAGAGATTAAACAAGAAACCAATGAAAATCCATCGATATTAGAAAGTTGTCTTCTTGGTATTGACAAAAATTCTAAGCAGAGTTTTCCAAAGCCACCACCCAAACGACCCGCTTCGTCCTCATCATCCGCATCCACCACTTCTAGATCTTTATCCTCCTCTGTAAATAGTTACGACGAAGCATTAAGATTTATGCGCCCTTTAGAGGAGTTTGCCATATTCGAAGAAGATTTTAAAGCCATAAATCTTTTAAATCAATTGGCTCAAGTTTATGAAAAAGCTAAGAAACGTCAACGCCTAGAGTAGTTAAGGTTTGAAGTGTTCTTATAAGATTTTTCAAATAAGATTTAATCTAGTAAATGTGATATTGTTGTATGTGCATAAAAAGTAAATAAATATGTATGTACATATCGCTCATTTGCTGCAACGACGTCATATTTAAAAGTTTTTACGAAGAAAATTTTCGTTTTCTGAAGAAGCAACTTATGGCATTGAAACAACCTCCGATCAGAATGGTATTATGTGACAGGAGCATCAAATAAATATTTGGCCATACGCTTTTCATGTTTTACAAGATTAATCAAACGTCTCAATGTATAAAAATTTTATCATTGTAAAATCGAAATACAAAAAAAGCGGAATCTGAAGACTGCAGAACAAGAACGATCGGAATGCAATTGCGGAATTAAAACTATTCTGATTGGAATGTGTGACATGGCCGACAAATTTACTTATCGGTTACACTGTTTATTTATTCCATGCAGATATTATTGGACCACGTGGTCCATTTTAGATAAGATGTACTAGTTACAACAAGGTCATATGTTATACATCCATGCACCATTCGTTTACACTATCTCACAAGCCTTTCGACTTCTGAAGAAAAAGCAACTCTGATCTAATGAGTTTATGAAATTTTAAAAAAGCAATAACAACACGTTTATATCGGGTTGATTTTTGTGCAGAAGTCGAACAGCTTGTAGAATAGTCTAAAAACAGCTTAAGTTGACTTTGTATACACACCTAAGCGGATGCTAGACAGATCAATATTTACCTTCAATATATGTGCTTGTGTACGTTTGTTATGACCCTGTCGGAAAATCACTAGTCAACTACAAAAATAATCAACTTATACAGCCATGTCACAGAATACCATTCCGATCGGAAGTGGTTTCAATTCCGTAAGTTGCTTCTTCAGAAAATGAAAATTTTCTTCGTAATCAAACCATTTTTAAATTTCAAAGTGGAATTCAAAAACACTTTTCTACTGACTTTATTTGCAGTAAATACTAAAAAACGTGCATACTTTTAGGAGCGTCAAATAAATATGTATGTGGTCATGAGTTTTCCATGTTAATAAAAAGCTCAATGTGAGCTTTGCATCTAAAAACAAGAGTAAACAAACGCCTCAAGGTATAAAAACTTTATCATTGTAAAAACGAAATACAAAATAAACGGAATCTAAAGCACCAAAAATTTATTTTTTCGGAATGACAAGTACGGAATCCAAACCAATCCGAACGGAATCTGTGACACGGCTGATAGTTAACTTTTCTTAGACTAACTAAAAGCTAAATACAATGTAATCCAGAATGAAATGAAGAAAATTAATTCTTGAGTTGACTACATAATCGGATTTGGTGAGAGCCAACAACTTTACTCTCAGCTACTTTGAAACTCCTTTCAAGATTATATTAACATTTTGTTATTAAACGTGTGAAAAATAGTTCGAACTGCAGCAACATCTTTTTGCAAATATACTAACTACCAAATAAAGTCAAGTTTAAGTTTGTTGAAAAGTAGTGCAGAGTGGGACAATTGACTAGGACATCGCAATGTTAAAGTAGTTAGTTGTTTCCATTGGAAATTAATCAAAGTGTCAGTCCGCACTAGTTGCGAAATAGTTAGCTTAAAGTTAATTTAGAGCTGAGTTTCCGACGGGGAAATCAAAAGCATTTTGATATTCTTCAATATTTCCCCTCCGTATATGTGTAACTATTTTTTTGTGTAACTACTATTTGCACACAAACAACACACATATTGAAGCTGAATATTGACCTGTCTGGCATTCGCTTAATAGGCATTTCACACAACAACATCTACCATCAATTTGCAAATGTTCCCATAAGAATTATACAGGGCTGAACGACTAACATATTTTAACATCATTATTTGCAGTATACACCTAACTTAACATTAACTTCAAGTTAATGTTAAGTGTAGACCGCTCAAGTTAATGCTTTTTTCAGGCTATGACATAGTTGTTAGTGCAATTGTTTTAACAACGCAGTCATAACTTCAAGTCATTTCAAGTTAGGTGGAGACGTAGAGTTATAAAATGTTCCTATCGAATTGCTCCAGCCACCATCATTCGATAAATTTAGTGTCATCACTAGAAAGCTGCATAATAAAGTTTACAGGTGGCAGCTTTACGTCTGCAACTTGTTTTTTTTTGCTCTGGTAGTTTTGTGTATAATTACGTCAAAAGCCTGGTACTGTGTTCAAATTTGTGAAAAATGTTGGGCAATATTGATTATTTCATGAGAAAAATTTTACATGTAAGTTTGTTATAATCTTCATGTGTTTGTTGTAAGTTCCATACGAAAAAAGTGCCACTCATATTATTTCGCTTGAAAACTTAAAATGTTTTCAATACATTTCATATCTTTTCCTTAAGAAAAACAGAGTACTACATAAGCAACATATTTTCATGAATAATTCATGCCAATTTTTTTATATGTGTTTTGACAGCATTTCACGTGAAATATTGAACACAATACCATGCTAAACACGTGTATTTTTTACAAGCATAATCTAGTTTTTGTTGTATTTGTTGCCCTCATATAGCCACCCTACCACAAAATACACAGAAGTGACACGAACTGAAATAAGGCGAATTCATACTAGGTGGCCGCAAGAGCCCAGCTGCTTACGTAAATGTTTACACATTTGGCCTGTCAGCAGTGTTAATGTATCAGCTGTTTTGACAGCCCAAATGTAAATTCTCCACGGCAAATTCTCTTGCGACTACCTGGTGTTAATCTACCTTGAACTGAAATATAGTATAATTTGTCATCCCTGGCGATCAAAAACAGCTTGAATTTTTTAATGACATACAAAAGTAGAAAGTAAACCTACTTGACCCGTCTAAGTCTGCTTTTACACAGATCAGTTTTTCTTGAAACAACTTTTATTTTCTAGTGAGAAAGAGCGAGAGAGAGGAATACATAAAAAATATCCCTCTCGCTCTTTCTCACAAGAAAATAAAAGTTGCTTCAAGAAAAACTGATCTGTGTAAAAGCAGACTAAGCGTTTTAAGCTTTGCGCTATGCAACTTGCCCCATACAATTATACCTGGTTCACAACGTCAAGTTTTCTTGATCAAGTTTTGATTCAGCTATGAGAAAGACAGAAATGAACCTTGACATTTGTGAACCCTCACACTATAGCCCGAGGTACAAGAATCCGTCGTACATTATATGTCGCCTTTTTACACTGACAACTAATAAGGGGTACTTAACTTCTTCTTAGAATTAAATTTTCTATCAGATAGGAAATTTTCATTTTATTTGGGGGAAAATAGATACGAATTCGTAGTCATCTGAGCTGCGACGCAACTAAGTATGAGTTCGCCTTGATTCTGAATTACGAAATGGCTGGAAATATTATGAAACACCCCGTTCTAATTGATATCAGTGTGAATGCCCTGCGAGTACAACCCTGATAATATGTTTGAAGAAAACAACGAGTAATTTAATTCTGTTTTCGTTGTCGTTTTTTGTTAAAGGCGGAAAAGCTGTTTCTTCAATAATCTTTATTTCACTCCAGTTACACACAATTAAACAATATTTAAGACAAAAATAAACATTAAAGAAATATGTCTACTACACAAGCGACTAAAAACTGTATTACGTTAAAAGGTTCAGCACAAATAATAGCACAGTACCTAAAGTACGGCATCAATTCAATACTTTTTCAAAGAGGCATCTATCCGGCAGAAACGTTTGAAAGCACCCAACAGTATGGTCTGACCATACTTATGTCGACAGATCCTAAAATAGAGGAATTTTTGCTAAAAGTTCTGGAACAAACAGAGGGTAAAAATATTTAAACTCAACAATAAGCAGGCAAAGAAAGTGTATTTTGTTTTATTTTCAGAATGGTTGGCCAAAAACATGATTAACAAGATATCAATGATCATAACAAATGCCCATACTAAAGAAGTTTTAGAATGTTGGGATTTCAAAATGAATGCTGAACTAGGAGATGGAGACACAAGTGAATCCAGTAAATTAACTTCATCCAAAGAACTAAAGCGCGTACAAAATGAGATACGTGATGTAATGCGCCAAATATCAGCCACTGTTACTTACTTGCCATTGTTGGATTGTATTTGTACATTTGACGTTATGATTCACACTCTGCAGACTTGTGATGTACCAGAAAGTTGGGATGAAACTGGTCCTGCTTTTATACAAAATGCTCAAGCCGTACAATTACGTTCTTTTTCGACCGGTTTACATAAAGTAGATACAATAGTTAACTACAAAATGACTTCGTAAAACATTCTATAAAGCCTTTTACATCCATCTCGTCCAAAAAAAATAATTTAGTATGTGTATTTTCTATTTGATAAATTGGTATCTAGCAAAATTAATACTTTTATCTTCACCATGATACAAGAATAGAAGCAAGGTCGATAGAAGGTATTCAATTTAAAAATTTTTACTTAAGAGTTAGTTGTGTAGTTCAAGAACGAACTAGTTCAGTTGAATGAACCATGTGAATCGTTCATTATACTGGCCGTTTTTAACTCAGTATTAAATGCTTTGCAGTTCATTATATTTTGTATTGTGGTTGACAGTTTAACATTTTTATTTATGGAATTTGATTGTTCTGCTATAAAACAACTAAAAATTTTGCAAACAGATTATTTAAAATTATTGCCCATATTGTGGAAAATGCAGCGTTTTCAAATCACATACGGTTTGAAAAACGCATTTCAGTATGTTCTGAAAACCGCGCGATTTGTTACCGCTTTGCTATTTTCCGAAGTTATGTTTCATCAATGAAAACATTTTTTTTTTATCATAAACACACAAATTTTAAATTAAAATGCCTATAGCGCTCTTGCTTGCTATACTTACTTTAAAAAAGCTACAATCATCTTCAGTTTATAAGTAAACAATTGATAAAGACAATTGGCCAACTCAAGGCAAATTTTTAAATTGCATATGTTTAATTAAAATCATGAAAAAATAATCATTCACCCTTATAGCGAATAAAATCTCATGAATTTCTCCTACTTTCCCTAAAATTGCGATCGCCAAATTTGTATTGTTGTTGTGTTTGCGTGCTATTTTGTACTCTCACCATTTTTTGTTCGTGGGAAATCAGTGCTTTTCGCACCGTTTTTAGTGCTTTTTTCAACTTTTCGACGCGAAAAACTTTGGAGTTAGTGCTCGGTGCTTTTTTAGCCAACTTTTTGATGCTTTTATTTTTTGACGGTGGCACTAAACCCAAAACTCAAAACTTAATTTCTTTATCTAAAAAATGGTTTTCAAGTGTAAAATTCTTTGCTATTTCCTGAACACGTTTTTTGCAGTCTTGCAGAAGAATGAAAAAATTGATTCGAGCAATCAGTGGTGCTTCATCTTTTATCCTTTTTGTCGAGCCCCATTAAAACTAATTGTTGAACCCCTTTAAAACTAATTTTTGTACGTATTTCGTTTGCTTGGCACTTCAGATTTCAAAAACGTTCAGTTTTCACGAAATTTGTCATACATAAACATAAGTATAATCTACTCTTACGTGCGCATCACATGGCGTAAGAACTAGCACGATACTCTTTATGATTTCTTTTCATAGCCGTCTAAACTTGGGCATCTCGGGCATTTTTTGAGGAATGTTCGTCATATTCAAGATTGAATAACTTTTGAGCGCGTCAGTCCTCTAAAGTGCCAAAGTATCCTGAAAAAGGTATTTGTAATTTGCTTTATTTTTTAACCCACATCAAAAGGAGGGAGGTTATGAACTCGTGCGTATTTTTTTATGTTTGTATTGGCATAACTCTGTCATTTGTGAACCGATTAAAAAATTTTTTTTTTGAAAAATCTTTAGGGCAATCTCCCCTCCCCCGTAAATATTGATTATAGCATAATCATCCATTTATGAACCAATTAAAAAATTTTTTTTTCTTTGAGATGAATTGCTTGCAGTTTGATCCCATAGAAGTTAAAATCGGGCGGACGAAGTGGTAGCCCGATATATTAATTATCACATAACTCCGATATTTTTTGACTATTTTCAAAATATTTTATTTGAAAGGACATGAAAGGTTTGGTACTATGAAAATTTCGGGCAGACAAGCACACCATTTGATCTAACACAAAATTGCGTTGGTTTTGTAATATGGTACATAAAATCGATGCATTGAAGTTTTTTACATATATGTAATTATATGATATATTAAGCTCTAAAAAACAGAAAACTACAAAAAAGTAATTTTTCTGCTTTTAGTGGATTTTATTTTTCTACAACGAGTCGTTTTAAATCGACTCGATTTACAAAACAGGCAGGTATATAACAACTTTTTTAAATAAAACTAAAAAAATTAAAATTCAGTTTTTTTTTAAATTACGCGTTTTTTTACTTCTTTCAGTGCTTTTTGAAATCTAAAAGTTGACAACGCTGTGGGAAATATTTCACGCGAATAAAATGTTCGCCTTTTATTCAAGATAGGGGTGATTGTATATATTGTAGACCTTTTGATTTAAGTAATTTGAGAAATGATTTAGTTCAGCTTAAGGTCTGTTGAATAAATTGAAAAACTCGATTTCTATTTTATTTATTTTCACTTTATTTTATATTTTCCTTTTTTTATAATTCCTTTACATATTTGTAAAAAAATAGATAAATCGTTCAATTTGAACTTAGTTATTTTATATTTTCCCGATTTTTGGATTAACTTCGTTGACTATCTTCAGTGTAGGGAATGGTAAATCGATTTCGATTAAAAACGAAAATCGATTTGGTAAAAAAAAATAGATTTTTCGCAATCAAATCTAGGTCTGCGCTTTTATACTAAAATCGATTATAGGGCTACCAAAATCGATTTTGTTAATAACATAAAAATACGAAGAAATCTCGTTTTCAATCTTCAACCATGTGTGTAACAGCAGACAAAATGAAGTTGTGCATGAGATCGCACACTAAATTATATTGTTTGTGCGACAAACACAACATGATTACTAGTTAAGTTGAACTAACCTACGCAAAGTGTATGGCTTACAGAACAAAATGAATGAATGCCCTGTGAATACAACCCTACATATTTAAAGAAAAACAACGAGTAAATTAACTGTTTTCGTTGCCGTTTATTTTGGTAAAGGCGGAAAAGCAATTTCTCCGATTATTTTTGAATCCAGTTACATAGAAATAAATAACATTTAAAAGACAAAAATATAGGATTATGTCCACTAAAAATTGTGTTACGGTTAAAGATTCAGCACAAATAATAACTACTTAAAGTACGCTATCAATTCCACAGTGTTGGGCGTTCAAAATAAATGCTGAACTAAGAGATGCGACAGTAAATTAACTCTTTCCAAAGAAGTGAACCGCGCACAAAATTGGATATGTTCAGTATTTCATGTGGAATTAAAATGTGCGGAATTATCAAAGCATTGTTATAAATATTAATTTGCAACAACAATGCTTTGATAATTCCGCATATTTTAATTCCACATGAAATACAGAACATATCCGAATGAGATACGTGATGTAATGCTCCAAATATCAGCCACATTTGTACATTTGACGTTTTGGTTGACACTAGTGTGATTTTCGATAAACTTGGAGAAACTGGTTCTGTTTTTATGTAAAATGCGCAAGCCGCACAATTACGTTCCTTTTCGACCGGTTTACATAAAGTAGATACATCAGTTAACTACAAAATGGCTTAGTAAAACTATATTAAAACATTCCATAACGTTTTTTTACATCAACCTTTTAGTGGCAAAATTAATACATACTTTAACTACCAATGAAGGCAGAAAAGGAATGGTAAGTCATCAACTGAGAGAGAATAATGTCCATGGACATGATTTCCACTTAAGGTATGATTTGGTCGTTCGATTTGTTCGCAAAGCATTTCTCCATACGCATCGAACACATCATTTTGTCCTTAGTTTCAATAAGAAAACATTGGTGGTGAAGCGGGTGATGCATTTGAAATTTTAGTTATCTATTGAAATTCCGCAACGAGAGTATATATACATACATGCTGTAGAGTACACTTTTGCATAGTTTTGGCAATTTATTTCCTTAGAAGCTCGTATTTAACTTAAAAAAAACTAATATAATAAAAAAGTATCAAATGTCCCCGAACACCCCATTAACATAAAAACAAAGTCGAACAAATCAGAAAAGTTCGAAAATTTTCAAATTTATTCGTTAACTACCCTATTAACATAAAAACTTAGTCGAACATAACAAATCATACGTGCAATGGGTAGCTTTAAAAACGGAACATTTTATTAATATGATTATTTCGAACGTATTTGCTTTGTGAATCCAAATTGATTATTAGATTAAGGCTCGTAACGTTATATTCAGAAAGAATTGGGCATGATTAATATTCCAAGGAACAAGGGAAAAATTAACATCAACTTAATTTTTCAACGTACACAGCAGAACAGAGTAGCGCCACTTTCGGAATCCGCTACACTTCCATCGTCAGTGCTCACGTGTGTTTGCTTATCACCACTTGTCAGGTGGCTCTGTTGAATGTGATTTTAATTCTTATATATACAACTTTTTCGTGAAAATTGAATACGAGAATTAATTCACTCTCAAGCTGATATTAAAGTGCACTTTCCCAGCGTTGCCATCGGCTTATTTTTCTTCATTCCCATTTTTCTGATTTTTTTCTACTCAAGACAAACTTTTAGTTTGATTTTACACTTAAGTATATACAGGGTGTTTTTAGAGGTATAGAACTTCGAATTGAAATAAAACACAAGAAAATCGTTTTAATGTCCATCAATTTGGCTTTATTGGAAGGATAATTTTATGCCATTAATGTTTAAATATGATTTCGGGCATGTGGCCGCCGCGGCTGGCTCGAATAAAGCCAATTCTACAGGTCCAATTTTCAATTTGATGGACAAAGCTCCAATTGCTGTGCACGGTGGCGAATCGATTCATTCGGGTCCTCTTCAACACTTTGCTCTACAGCGGCAATTGTTTCTTCGGTGCGCACTGTTAGACGTCTCTGCGGATGCGTATTATCACATAGAGTAAACGTAGTGCGAAAACGATCCATGGTTAACCGAATTAATTGCTCTGATGGACGATTATGTCGACCATATGGACGGAGCTTGCGGTAAACTTCGCGAACTGAGCCATTATTTTCGAAATAAATTTGCACGATTTGCAAGCGTTGTTCTTTTGTCAACCTGTTCATGATGAAATGGCAAACCAAACTAAATATTAATCACTTGACAGCTGACAAAATGGCCGCCAGTTAAAAAAGTGATGCCAACTTAAAGTTCTATACCTCAATAAAAAACACCCAATATGAACATGTGAAAAGCTCAAGCCAGTAGCTAATTGTTTATTAATATTATTATTTCGAACGTATTTGCTTTGTGAATCCAAATTGATTATTAGGCTAAGGTTGGTTCGTAACGTTATATTCAGAAATAATTGGGCATGATTAATATTCCAAGGAACAAGGGAAAAATTAACATCAACTTAATTTTTCAACGTACACAGCAGAACAGAGTAGCGCCACTATCGAGCGCCGCTACACTTCCATCGTCAGTGCTCACGTGTATTTGCTTATCACTTGTCTGGTGTCTCTGTTGAATGTGATTTTAATTCTTATATATACAACTTTTTCGTGAAAATTTAATACGAGAATTAAATCACTCTCAAGCTGATATTAAAGTTGAAAAATCAAGTTGATGTTAATTTTCCCTTGTTCCTTGGAATATTAATCATGCCCAATTCTTTCTGAATATAACGTTACGAACCTTAGCCTTGAAACATTTTATTTGTTTATTTGGATTACAAAAATAATAATAACAACAACAGTATAAAAACTCCGAAAATAGCGTTACGTAATATGTGAATAGCACCTTAGAACAATTTAATCATTTTAATTAAAAATGCATTATTTTATAATTTAATAATAAGAACCATTAATATTAAGTTTATTGATAATATTTTAGACATTTATTAGTCGGTAAGGACGGAAACTAACAGTTATCAAAAGTTCAGTTCAAAAAGGCAGACAGAAATAATCTGTCTATACGACATTTGAGTATAGCATTGTGATGGTCGTGAGTTGAGAATAAAAATCTAGAAATACTTTCATATTTTACTTTTTGCAAAAAAGTCAAAATATAAATGTTATTTTTTGACTGATACTTTTTCGGTCAAAAATAAAACTGAAAATTTACCGATATTATTTTTGTCAAATTAAAATTTAACCGACATTTTTTCGGTCAAAAATAAAAGTTCCCAGCAAAAAATAAAAGAGTATTTCTTTATGAACCACTATTTAATTTCTTCCAAAGTAGCTAATGCTGTGGCGGTTTTCTCTTCAGTCTATTTATTTTCAGATATCTACAGCTTATTATAAGGGCTCTTTTTACCGTTGAGACACTTGCCTGGATACCAGGCCTCACCTGACTTTTGGTGCCGAAAGAGAAGAGTTTGACGCAATTCTCAATATTTTTCTCTTTTTGCAGAGTTAAAGCGGTTGAATCTTCCCTTTGTAATTCTTTCCATATTTTTCAATATCTTAAGTATCCCAGCACAGTTTTGGTATTTCGCCCAATATCCCGCGTAATGGCCCGATAAGAATATCGCTATGTTTAAAATACTTTTTTTCCCCATTTTCGCTAATGTTTATAAGAAGTTCCAGGCGCGGATACACCTTAAGCTTTTGGGAGAGGAATTTTTAAATGAAACATACCATATTGTAAATTTCGTTTAGAAACTCAATAGAAATGAGGTTTATTTTTTTCGTTTTGGGAGGAAAATATCCCCCTCCCCTGGATCCGCTCCCGATTATAAGGTAATATTTTTCAATTAGTCGAATTGTATGGGCTTATATCCAAAGAAATTTAATTATTTTGACTTGAGTTCGGTTTTAATTTATATTTTCAATTAAATTTTATTTTTATTTAGAGATAAATGTGAAGCATGTAGACAAAAAAAAATCAACTCTTGACTGCAAACTGCCGTCTTTGGTGGAGTGGTCTACGCGGTAAAGAACTCTGACGAGAATAGCGGGAGCTATCGAAACATATCAGTTCAACCCTCCGCACAGTCAAATTTTTCTTTGTCTACATGCTTCACATTTATCTTTAAATAAAAATATAATTTAACTGAAAAATTACATTAAAACCGAACTAAAGCCATAATAATTAAATTTCTTTGGAGGTAATATTTTTCTTCTACAAATAGTTCAATGTCTAAATCAAAAGCGACGACATACTTGCAAACAATGAAACCAAAGTGGTTCTAATCATATGAACCGAAAAATGAGTATCTTTTAACTTTTTTTTGGAATAGGACCTTTAAGCTACTGTTCATTCCAGCTAGGAACTTTTACATAAATTAATTCATATCTCTTTTAAAAATTCAGTATTGAACTTGTCATTGAACTGCCAAACAGACTTTTTTAAATGAACTCTATTTTTACTTTATAGAAATAAAACAAAACTTTTTAGAACTTGTTTACAAAAAAATTAAAAAAAATTTTCAAGGCAACTTTGATTTCATAAATGAGGGGCTTAAAAGCAAAAGGGCACAAGTGCAAAAAAGAAAATTTAGAGTAATTAAGCTTTAACATTTTTTGTTCTCATGCATTTTCATAAATAATATTTTTGGTCTCTAATACATACCGCCTCTTGAGGTCATCGTTCAGGTCTGGATTTTTTTAGGGTAACAGATATTGGTATTAACTGTTGATTCCTGCATATAATTAAATTTTTTTAGTTTTGGCACTTGTATCCCTTTGCTCTTCACCCCCTCAAATTTATTTATTAAAAACTAAATTCATACTGCGAATGAAATAATTTCTGTTTTTTAACCGAGCTAAAAAAGAAGGATGTTATCAATTCGTTTGTATTTTTATTTTTTATGTTTGTAGGCGCATAATTCTGTCATTTGTGAAACGATTTTCTAAATTCTTTTTTTTTTTTGTTCGAATGGGTTTGTCCCATAATTTTTTTTCGAAAATCGGAGGGTGGCATTTGCTCCCCCCCCATGCATAACTCTGTCATTTGTGAGCCGATTTTCAAAATTCTTTTTTATTCGAAAGGGTTTGCCTTCAGTTCGGTCTAATAAATTTTTTTTCGAAAATCGGAGGGTGAAATTTGCCCCCATGCGTAACTGTCATTTGCGAACAATATTAAATTTTTTTGTTTGAAAGGGTTTGCCTGCAGTTTGATCCCATAATTTTTTTTTGTTGAAAATCGGAGGAGGAAATTTTCTCCCCCAATGCATAACTCTTGTCATTTGTCAACCGATTTTAAAAATTCTTTTTTGTTTGAAATATTTAGCTTGCAGTTTGAATCCACAATTTTTTTTTAATCGGTGGGGAAATTTGCTACCAAAACCAAACAAAAATAAACAACTTCATTCAGTTGAATGAAAGCTTCTTGTTTTTCACGTTGTGTTTTTATTTTTAATAGGCAGACAGTGGTATACAACACATACTCATAAGCACTGATAGTTCATTAAAAACTAATTTCTCTCGATGGCCAGCACTGATGTACATAAGTATGCATAAATATGTATTGCCCTAAATATGTATTTAAGTACTGTCACAAATATATTTTATAATTAAACAATTTCTTAAACCTCTAATATTTCTTTGTGGCCCGTAAACGTTTGTCTCTCTGTTAGTTTGCGTGGATAAGTTTTATTCGTTCGACCGCTTTTAGATAAGTTTATTTTTTAGTTATAATTTATTTTTATTTCGATGAGGTTTTGATTCTTGTGTGGTTGTTATACTCTGGTTGTAGACCTGCGCACTGATTTGACACGATACGTAAAATATGTACATATGTACGTGCTTATTTTTATCAACAAATTTCTTTTTATATACCCATCCCTTATGCTTTTGTAGATATATTAAATTCCCCTTTTTGTATGTAACCAAAAATTCTTATTATAGAATAACTTCAGAACTACACTAGTAAACCCATTAATTAACAGCCTGTTTTTTTATAAAATGGAAACAAAATTTTGCATAACTTCATAACATGTTAAATAAAAAGTTCGAATTTTATTCGGGATTTGTTTTTACAAATCCCGGTGTTTGGTATTTACCATTTCCAAAAGATCCTGGGATTTCGGGATTCGATATCCTCCGTTTCACATCCTTACTATACAATTATGTATGTACATTAGAGCGACTCGCCTTGTATAAAGATGAAAAATGTGTTTTTGTTATTCCTCTCAAATTAAAGACCGCTCTTTTTACTGAGGTTTCCTAAAACATTTGAGGGGTCGAGCGATGACCGCCCGTGAGCTGGACCGTGTCTAAAAAAAGTATATTTTTGTAGTTCTTTGCATATTTTCGTATTTTCTCCCAAGACAATATATAAAAAATATTACATCGTTTGAAGAACATTTTCAAGCTGCACCCAATGGCGCATTAAACTTTACCATTCATGCAATCAGCAATACGGTATTCCATAAAAAACATGATTTTTTAATCGTTTTGATTGCAGGTGCTACTTTTATTAAAATAAATTTTACTTTTTTAAGTATTATTTGATTTGAGGCGCTGTTTGTTTATTTCTGTTCTTAGAAACGTGCGAACTTTTACTACAACTAGAAACAGGAATAAATAAACAATGCCTCAAATTATATAACACAAAAAAAAATACAAAATTTATTTTAATATAAGTAGCACCTGCAATAAAAACGCTTACAATCGTGGTTTTTATAGAATAACGCATTCCTGATGGTGTGAATGGTAAAGTTTAATGCACCATTGGGTGCTTGAAAAGATCTTTCAAACGATGTAATTTTTTTATATGTTGTCTTGGAATTATTCCATATAAAACCAACGAAAAAATCCAGATTTTGGGACCGACCCCTTCCGAATCAACTCAAACTCGGTATGGTACTTAAGTCTTGCACAACTAACATTTCACCAAAATTATTAGGGGAATATTTCCAGTGGTTCCCAAATTATGAATCACTTAATTTGCTTGAAACTACTTTCATATACGTGGTTATAACTTTTTTAATATCTAAACTAGACGAGTGATTCATGCCTTGTTTTAAAGGTATTATAATAGCGCTTCAACGGTTATAAAAAAAAAGTTATCACAATTATAGAAGTTGTTCTTTCATAATCCGCGATTAATGATGCTGTAACTAAGAAAATGGTATTTTTAAATTTTTCAAAAAAATATATATTAATGTTTAACCCCTCCACTATGTCGCCACCAAATCTCCATGCGGTACTCTTACAGGTTGTTGAGTTATTAATAAAACTTAAAAAAAAAAAGAAATTTGATTAAAGTTTTTAGTAACACCGGCACACAAAAAAGAAAAATTGATCTAAATTTTACCAGAACCACTTAAGTACATGTGTTTTGACGCCCTGAATACGAATCTGAGGTCTGTTTGGGTCGTAAACCATCAAGGTTTCGAATAAATCTGGAAAACGGCAGTTTTTCGCAATTTAGTCGAAACTTTGAGGGTATACGAGTTAAACTTGCCTCAAATTCGGACACAGCGCGTCAAAATACATATAGGTAGGTGGGTCTGCTCAAATGTACACCCCACTTTTCTTCTTTTCCAATGCACCGGTGCACAGGCACGCAAAAAAATGGACTGTAAATTTGACGAGACCTATCTATCTACATGTATTTTGACGCGCTGGACTCGGACTCCAGATTTGGTTCGTACAATCTCAAAATGAAGAGTTAATTGCGAAAAATTTCAGTTTTATCGAGAACTGTACCAGTTTTTCGAAAGCAGACAAATAAACATGTAGGTAGGTGAGTTTGGTCAAATGTACAAACCATTCTGTTGTGTGCCGGTGCACTGGTATATTGGCACAAATACTCAAAGTGGGGTGTACATTTGAGCAAACCCACCTACCTATATGTATTTCGATGCGCTGAATCTGAATTCGAGGTCAGTTTAACTCGTATACCCTCAAAATTTCGAGTAAATTGCGAAAAACTGCAGTTTTCCAGATTTTTACAACTTTTGTAACGTTATTCGAAATCTTGATGGCTTACGAGCCAAACGGACATGAGATTCGGATTCAAGGCGTCAAAACACATGTAAGTAAGGGGTTCTGGTCAAATGCAGAGATCAATTTTTCTTTTTGTGTGCCGGTGTTACTAAAAATTTTAATAAAATTTCTGCTTTGTTTAAATGTTTTGTTAATAACTCAGGAACTTGTAAGAGTACCACATGGATATTTGGTGGCGACATAGTGGAGGGGTCAAACATTAATATATATATTTTTGAACATTTTTGAAAATACCATTTTTTTAGTTACAGCACCATGAATCGCGAAATATGAAGAAACAACTTCTATAATTGTGATAACTTTTTTTTATTTTTATAGCCGTTAAAGCCCTATTATAATACCTTTAAAACAAGACATGAATCATTCTTCTAGCTTATATATTAAAAAAGTTATAACCACGCATATGAAAGTAGTTTCAAGCAAATTGTCAAATTTTTCATACATTAAATGCATCATAATTTGGGAACCACTGGAAATATTCCTCTAATTTTTTTGGTGAAATGTTAGTTGTACCAGACTTCACTACCATACCAAGTTTTGTTCGATTCGGAGGGGTCGGGCCCAATCACTCGTTGGTTTTATATGGAATGTCCTTGGGAGAAAATACGAAAATATCCAAAAAACTACGAAAATAGATCTCTTTTAGACAAGTAAGTTTCAGCTCACGGGCGGTCATCGCTAGACCCCTCAAATGTTTTGAGAAACCTCATTAAAAATACCGATCTTTAATATAAGAGGGGTAACAGAAATTTTTTTCTGTGAGTCGCTTTAATGTACATGTGTATTTATCCAGATAAAGTAACATTTTTACATACCAGAAAACAAGAACAAGTTCCTTTAGAACTCTTCCATTTATTAACCGATTTTAACAGTTTTTAGTTTATAGGAAAAAAGTATACTGCCGTATTTATGTTGGCCATATCCGTCTGTCAGTCCGTCTATTACTTCGGGGGTTTTTTTTTGCAAGAATTAGGATGTACATTTTTAAAGGAGTATGAACAGATCGCTAATATTGGAAAAACGTTTGGGGTTCTTTATTTGTTTACATATTAATATGTACATACATATTTTTCAACAGAGTTTTATTTTATTACACATTCTTACATATTCGTACGTATTCGTATGTCATTTAAGCAGAAACAAACTTAAAAGTTATGTACAAAATGAACAAGTGTAAAAGCTTCTCCGAAGTTCTATTTAATAAATACATTTTGCTACGAATTTATAATTATAGAAATGCATTGTATCAAGTACCAAAAATATATACATATGTGCTGGATAGTCGAAAGAACACATATTTTACAACCCTTTCCATTTTAGTGATCAGCTGTTTTGCTAAACCCGCAAATTTTTGCAATTTTCCGTTCGCGTACTTCTTTGTGCAAGAGCCATTCTTGTGAGTAAAATTCTCAAATTATCCAGCATTTACTCAACTACTGGATTTTACTGGAAAAGTAAACAAACGGACCTATAGTAACCACCTATTCTTATGAACATAAATAATAGAAATAAATTTTCTTAGAAAATTTAATTTTAAGTTGGATTTGAATGTAATAATATTTACACGAATAACTATTACAAATGAAATCTAAAACTATCTTAAACAACTATGATAACAATAAACACGCTTTGGTATTTCCTTTTTGGTATAAAAATAAAGAAGTTATGAAATAATTAACTACATAATATGTACATATTTATGCATGTAGCTCTAATCTATTTCGACATCTTCATCTTCGTTGTTTTCTTTACGATCTAATTCTCTCAATACTTCATCGGCTCTGGTAATAAGACCGATCAAACGGAAGTTCTCACGCTCTAAAGCAAAATCTTCCAAAAGTTTCAAATATTTTCTACCCTCAGCATATGACCGAATTGGTGGTAATGCAGATTGATCGTCGTTAGATCTGAATCGCTTATGACTAGAACGACTCGAAGGTGGTAAAGGAGTAAGCGAAGGAAGCGAAGGTGATAGCGATGATGTTGATGAGGAAGGATCTCTCGCGTTAGGAGCTTTAGTTAAAGGAGGCATAGGTGGGATTTCTACAGATTTGGCGATTGGTGCTGTTTCTGATATTGATGCTGGGGGTGGTGATGTGGTAGTGTTTCGTTTCTCAGTAGGTCCTTCAGTTTTTATACGTTTTCTTAAAGATGAAAGTGTAAGATCATCGAGGGAATCATTTGTGGACTCTTCCGTCATATCCTTGTTAGCTAGAGGTATAGCTACAATATGTGTGGGTGTATTGGATTGCACAGTTGTTACTTGGATTTGGTTTAGCTTCACAGGTGTGTCAGACACCTCTTCATCATCTGTTAAATATTCCTTTTTTATTTCTTTTACTTCCTCTATACTTTTTTCTGGGGTGTTTTCTTCATCTTTTGGCTCCTCTTTTATTTCTTTTTTAATTTCTAGCATGGGACTCGGTACAGACACTTGTTGATCTTTAGAATAATTGTTGCTAATAATGATGTTTTGAACGTTCGAGGAAACAGCTGGTGCTGGATTTGTAGATGTATTTATTGCATTTGGTGGTTGAGATAAAGAAGTCAATGGTATAATTGTCATGGTCATAGGTGTGGTTCCCTGCTTTTGTCCAATGGGCGTTGCTACTAATACTTTTTGTGTCATGCCATGTAAACCATTTGTTGGTATTGGCAATGCCACCAACTGTCTTATTCCTTGCAATTGTGCAGATGACATTATTGGTACTGGATTAGGGTTGGTATCATTGTTTGGCGTGTTTTGAACATTTTTCTCCTTTATTTTGTTTTTTAACTTGTTTTTCACTTTAAGCTCCCTTTCATCACAATCATTTTCCAAATTACCATTTTCTTCTTCCCCGTCATCAATGAATTCCGGGTCATCATCATCATCATCATCCTCATCATCTTCTGGATCTGGCGAACACTCGGATAACACGTCTTTTATAACATCCTTAATTTGTACCGAATGTCCCTGAGTATATCCAATGTCTAACATTTTGCTATCACATGTGGGTATTTTATAAGTTGAGCGAAATTTTTCACACCACTCCGGGTGAGGAAAAAATTTGTGCAAACCCATGTTACTTTTAAATTGTAAGGCCATCTTTTGTATGAGCCCATCCGTTATTAAGATATCCTTGTAATACATCATTCTGCGTATCCATTCATAAACGGCTTTTCCTAGCATTGATTCTTTCACTACTTTCATTTCCAGTGTTTTCGCATCTCGACTTTTGCGAGTTCGCTGTTCCCAAGCATTTAATATGGCTTCCTTTTGCTGCACTATACGTTTAATTTGATCGGGACTACAATGAAACATACGCCCAATGCGTTTATAAACCGGACGTTTTTCATATTCTCGGATAGCTGCAACTTTTTCATTTAATGCTAAAACATTTTTGCGTTTAATACGATTATCAAAAACCACCTTTTCCACTCGAGGTATCTGAAAAGAAATAAAAAGTTTTTTGAATTTGTCTTTATATTTTTTAGGAAACGCTAAAAATCTAAAATAAGTGTTTTTTTCGAAATCCGAGAATATTCGGGGATGCCACATACTCCGATCGACTCTGTTATTTGCGAACCGATTGTCATAATTCTTTCTTTGTTTGAAATGGGTTGCTTGCAGATTGGCCCCATAACTTTTTCCGAAAATCGGTGGGGAAAATTGCCCCCTCCCCCCTGCGTAAGGGGCTAATCACATATTAAGTAACGCTCCAAATGGCGAAGGGGGGGGGGTTAAATATTTGTTACGAATTAGATAATTCTGTGGTCACAAGAAATAATCGCGTAAGTCCAAAAACATAATATTTTCGAGAAAAACCACATTTTATATTCGGGTGCGCTTTTGAAAAATGAGAGCGTAATGCTAACGTTAAAAAATTGTTATCAAAGTTGCATTATTTTAGGAGATATTTAATAAAGAGATACAAAAAAAAAGTTTGAACAGAAATAGTATGAAAAAAGTTCATAATCTATTGTTCATATATTCTACTAATTTATAAATAATAATTCTTGAAAAAAATTACTACAAAATAGGCGTCGCACTGCGTACACATATTTTATCATCATGCACTTTTACGAGAACTAATTGTGTGTCGAAGTCTCAAGAATCGGATAAGTAGAAGTAGTTAAAATGAATATTTACTTTTCATATGCGTGGCACTGCCCACTTTTCTAACTACAATGTTGTATATTAACGATAACTAAATGTGTATGCAAAATTTCATAAGAATTGGCTAAGTAGAAGTAGTTAAAATGCGTATTTACTTTTCATGGGCGGGGGACTGCTCACTTTTCTAAACATAATGTTGTATTGTAAGGATAACTAAAGGTGTATGCAAAGTTTCATAAGAATCGGTTTAGTAGAAGTTGTTGAAAAATAATATTTACTTTGCATGGGCGTGGCACAGCCCACTTTTTTGATCCTGATGTAGTATTTAAACAGAAGCTTAATGTGTGAGTAAAGTTTCGTAAAAATCGGTTGAGTAGAAGTAGTTAAAAAATAATGTGTATATATTTTGTATGGTCGTGACCCCGCCCACTTTTCAACGGGACCAATCTGGAAGTACACCCTTTTGAATAGAGAAAAAATCCGTAATCGGTTCATAAATGGCGAAGTTTTGAGGGAACATACATGAAAAAAAAATACATAACGAATTGGTAACCTTTCTCCTTTTTTGAAGTCGGTTAAAAAACAAGAATTATTTCATTCACAGCATGAATTTAGTTTTTAATAAATAAATTTATGCAGTCTAAGTTGTCTTCAAAAAATTTTGAACTTTAAAAAAAAATTCGAAAATGTTTTTTTATTTATATAAAGTAATAATACAGTTCATAGCCTATTTGGCAGAAAGGAAAGAGTTGTGCCTAGTACAACAGGCTATACAAGTTCAATACTGAATTTTTAAAAATATTTTTTAAAAGAAATATGAATTAATTTATGTAAAAGTTCCTAGAATAGCGCTACGTAATATGAGAATAGCCCCTAACTCTGACATTTGAAACCTGCAGTTTGGTCCAGTAGTTTTTTTTTTCGAAAATCGGTGGGAATAGCTCCCCCACGCATAACTGTCAACCGATAATCCACGCATAACTGTCATTTGTGAACAGATTAAAAATTTTTTTTTTGTTTGAAAGGGCTTGCTTGAAGTTTGGTCCCATGTAAGTGCAAATCGGGCTTAAAGAGTGGAAGCCCGATATGCGATCTTTGTATTGAAGTAGTTTTTTTGCAGAATTATTTTTAGAAGTAGACTCACATTAAGTAAGCTTTTTATTACAAAGCTTATTACGAAATATGTAATTATTTGGCGCTCCTAAAACTATGCACGTTTTTTCCCGTGGTGTCAATTGCATTTTGAAATTTAAATGGTTGATTACAAAGACAATTTTCGTTTTCTGAAGAATCTACATTCTGAAGAATCTACTTAATGATATTCTGTGAACCTGTTGATAAACCTATTTTTGTCATTTATATATAAGCGCTTTTGAATACAGAGGCCGAATTACCGCATACGGGATCGAGTAAAATTGTTCGAAAATTTTCTTTTTGGGATTACGGCATACGATATTCGAGTAGCTGCTGTTTAAATTCTACTCGTTAGCACTAGATCGATCGAATACAATCGGCCATGTCACAGAGTTCAACTCCGTTCGGAAACGGAATTCAATCTACCCCATTTTTGTAGCAGCTGGTGTCTAAAAAAAGAAAACTAAAATACGCAAATTTTTCAGATGTGTCCATATCCAGACTGTTGGCGGCGCTACTATGGTGCGGTATGCTCCAGCTAGGGCATGACATATTAGGGTTGATTGAATTCCGTTTCCCAACGGAATTGAACTCTGTGACATGGCCGAATAATTTTTTTTTGTTTTGCAAAAAACCATGGAACATTACCTATAAACCTTATTATAGTTGGCCGATCGACTTGGTTGTTGTACTAGCTACTAGTGATGTTACGAATATCAATTTTTAATATTCGCGAATACGAATACGAATATCTGAAACAATATTCACCGTATTCGAATACGAATATTCAATCTAAATAGTTAGTACCACTTAATATTTCAAATTTAATTGAAAAAAATCTACCCTTTGCGTCAATAACAATAAATACTGTCACAATACTATAGGTATTTAATATTATTATGATATTCCGATGACGGAATCTGAAAATATTAACTTAGCACCTGAATACCACTTTTTTAAATTTTTGGTGGAAAGTAAATAAGGGAAAATACGACCTTCTTCTACCTATACCCAGGCCATATTTAGTGACACCAGCGGCGAGTGTTCCGAGCGAGCGAATGTTTAGTGGTGCGGAGCTTATTTACTCACCGCGCAATAGGCTTGATGGAGAAAAGACTTCAAAACTTTTATTTTTGAAGTTCAACATTCCTCTACTGAGCCTTGAGTATTACTTTAACATGATTAATAAATTAATTTAACAGGACTTCACTTTTTAAATACCATGTCGTTGTGCAATGTATTTTGCTTAATTTTTTCTTTACTAAGAGAATATTATTGTTTTGCGTTATAGACAAATTTTTCAGTATTTTTCATGTATTATTTTTTGTGAATACGTTACAAAATATTCGTGAAATATTCGCTTGCGTTTGACGAATACGAATATCATGATAGATACGAATATTCGGCGATTCGAATACGAATATTCGTAACATCACTACTAGCTACTAGAAACACAAAATTTTTCTTTAATGTATTACATATTCTTAGTCGATTCAACAACCGGTATAATATAAACTTGGTACACTTTTTAAACATTTCCATACGTTAGCTATCGAATGCGGTAATCCATCCATTCGATACGTGATGAAATTTTATTCGATACGAAAGCCTATTCGATAACGAAAGCGGTAATTCGGCCCCAGCTTTATGCAATTTTGCTTAACAATGTTTTACAAAATGTATCAAAAGCAATGTTTTTACCTATCAAACTAAATTGATCAAGATTTTTTGAGTTCAATTTATATGTGTTTAAAAAAGGTGTTTTATTACATATGTAAATGGTAATGGCAGTTGCATTTCATGATTTGTATGGCGCAATAAAATCACGTGTGCCTAATTATACCATACATATGAATATACATATGTATATACATACATACATATGTATGGATGTACGTTACGTACATATGCATATGAAAATTTCGCATTATTCATGCAATACAACAGTGTAAAACGAATTATAGTTTCTGCTTCGGCGCAGTATCATTCTTCACATCAGAAAAATCAAAAAGTCTTGGACACACAAATTGATTAACTAAAAATCTAACAGAAGAAAAAGAACGGAATACTTTCCTTATAATCTTAAGTGTGGTGTGGGATGAAAGTCGAATAACAAAAATAATACAACTCACCTTATTGTGGTCGTTGATAGTTGTTATTGTAACATCTTTAGAATTGTTGTTATTACTGTATTTATTGTTGTTATTTATTGGGGTTCTCGTTGAGACATTCATGACGTTGTCGTTGTTAATCAAATTCAACAATAAAAAAAGTCAAGAACTTGCAATTTTGTTACTGCAAATTTAGCAAAACTTATAATTTTTAAATGTGAAAATTTTTGCTGATAAGCAAACTCACATTAACAAAAGTGTTTAAACAATTAAAACGATTATTTAGAGATGTATTTATTTAGTGTGGAGCAATAGGTATGAAAATGTTTGATACATGTGCATATGTATTCCTTTTTAAATGGATTGATGACGTTTTTCCTTTTTTGTTTGTATGTATTTATTTAATTTAGTTAATTTCGAATAAGTGTATGAGAGTGTGTTGTTATATTTTCACTTCTGTTGCTGATTATTTTCTTATTTCGATTCCATTAGTTTTCTTTCCCACCTCCCTACTTTGCGCCTGTGTTGTTTTTCTGTTTGTTGTACAAACACACGTACATATGTATATGCAGATGTAAGCAAAACCGAGGGCTTTTTCGCTTTGAAAGCAAACACAGTACGACTAGAGAAGAATATGTATTTATGTATGCGTGGAGCAATGGTACACTTATTAAATAAAGTTTTCAATATTAATCACTTCCCAGCACCACATACGTTTATAACACAACGTTTAATATACAACTAGAACTTTGAGTTTAGTCAACAGCGGAAACAACCCGTGTATATGTTCCATCGTAGTACGGTGCTCATTGAGTGCCAATGTTCGCATTTCACCGCTAAGCGGAGAGTACATTAGCTTGACAGAGAGTTTTTCCACACATAAATCTATTACTCTATGAATTAGTACATATAGATTTTTCCAAAATACACTCTTGCTCTTATTTATCATTGTTATACATGTGATAATGCGCCGGTGCCAGGGTGTTGTATCAGCTCTTTTTTTTAAATATGAATAAGTACAAGTATATATTTACCACCAGCTTGGTTGGGGGTTTCACATACATACCAGATGCATACATGCATACATATATAGGTATAGTTAAGGTGACCATACGTCTTCTTTTTTAAAGGACAATCATCTATTTTAACTTGCTGTCATCTATAAAGGGCATAATACACAATCAATCAGCTTGATGTCAGATTCGTGTACGTGTGCTTGACGAAAAATCAAAACCAAGTAGATTTTCCATCAATCGTCGTCGGTGTCACTAATACTAACGAAATTTCACACATACTATTACCACGCTTGTCAAGCATGTTGACTGTGTTTATTGCCCTTAGAATTTGTGTCCTCTTTCTGTCATCTTTTTTTATTGTCAGTCATCTTTTGTCATCTTTAATATTAAAAGAATGATCAATGTTTGTTTTTATTGAACTTTTGCTTTTAAAAATATATGGTAGCACTTTTCAAGGTGAATTAATTTTATTAGGTGGTGTTGATTCTAAAACAACTACAACATTACAATAACATTTGACATCTCAGCCCCTATGTCAACGTATACAAATTTTGACATACAAGCATCCAATTTGCGGAAAAAAGTAGAACAGCTGTGCTTATAATATCACCTGTATAAATCCACCTTGGCACTTTTTTACGAGAATGTTAATTTATCAATTGATTGTGTGGAGGCAATAATAACAATCAGGGCCAACACGAATAAAAGCTGTAAAGAATTTGCAAAATACTATGAATCAAAAGATGCTATTTTAAAGAAAGTTTACGAATCTGAAAAGTACAAGTAAAACTATAAGCTAATTATATTATATACTGCAATAAGAAATTTTGAATAATGAATTTTAAGTTTTGTTATATTTTTTAACTACTTTTACATATTTATAAGTTAAAGTAAAATTTTCTATTTGTTATACGAATAGAAGGGAATCACAATGGATCCAATTAGGTCTCCGAGTGGATGTGCGGTATAGCACTACCCTTCCTAACCTGCATGTATGTATGTGAATGTAATTTTTTCTGTAAAATATGTAAAAAATGCAGACATTGAATTCAAATAAATTTTTTTACTTTTTTTGTTAATGTCATTTTTTTTGTTTCTTCGAAATCTGGTCAGCTTAGGTATAGTCAATTTGTTGCTTTAAAATTTTCAGCGCACGGTCTATCACTCAGACCGTTTTTGTACAAACTGATAAATATTAATTTAATTATATTATGTACACAGAAAAAAGTTTGAACATAAATAGTATGAAAAAATTGTGTGATCTATTGTTCATATATTTGATTAATTCATAAATAAAAAACAGGAATTATTTCATTCCTATTATGAATTTAGTTTTTAATAAATAAATTTATGAAATCTGTTGCCTTGAAAAAAATTTAGAATTTTTTTTTTGGAAAAAAGGTTGAGTTCCAAAACATCAAAATACATTGTAGTGATGCAAAGTCCTAGTTGTTTTGTTTTTGTAAACAAAGTAAAGTCGCATCACTACAAAGTATTTTGATGTTTTGGAGCTCAGCCCAAATTCTAAAATTTTTTTTATTTACACTAAGTAAAAATACTGTTTATTTAAAATAGTCTGTTTGGCAGAAAGGAAAGAGTTGTGCCTAGTAAAACAGGCTATAAAAGTTCAATACTGAATTTTTAAAGATATTTTTTTTAAAGAAATTTGAATTAATTTGTGTAAAAGTTCCTAGCTGGAATGAAAATATTTTTGAAACAAATTATCGTTCGATTTATCCCATATAGCATTTGGAAGATCATTTTACAAAAAACCAGCAAACGGAGTCTTTTAAGACTAACTTAGATGATCAAAAAGTAATTAATCAGTTGCGGGATTAAAACAAGACTGTAAAATGATTCCTACAAATGACTAGAAAACGACTTGTGCGCAATCATAAATTGATCATGCATATGTTCAAAATTTAATCTTTTAAGACTAACTTAAACGATCAAAAAGTGATTGAGCAGTGGCGCGCTCAAAAAACGACTCGAAAATGAGTCCCATAAATGCTTAGAAAAATACTTGTGCGCAATCATAAATTGATCAAGCATATGCTCGAAATGTAACTGTTTTGAGCATTGTTATAAAAAAGTTCATGTTAGCTTTGTGCTGTCGATATTGTAGCAGTATCTTAACTGAGTGGCTGGTACGTAAAGTTACAAATCCGAAGGAGCTTGGTTCGATTCTCAGTTAAAATTAATTTTTTTTTACTTTCCCGAAAATGAGTCCTAATTGACTCAAAAATGATCACAAATACGGTTTAAAAATTACAAAAAAAAAAAAATAGTCAAAACTGATTTAAAAGCGGGTAATAAGACTCCTTAACAGGAGTCGTACGTAGGGTACAATTTTCTACCGATAAAAGTATCTTATGATCAGAAAATGAGCACATAAATGATTATTTTAATCGAGCTGAGGAATCAATAAAGACTCGAATATGATCAATAATTTCGTAAATTGCTAACTGGGATAGCATTTATGAAAAATTCCTTGGATAGGTATAAGTAATATTTTTTTGTGTATGTAAGTAAGTACTATGTACATATCGCTTTTGATTTCATATATTCATTGTACCATTGCTTGGCTTACAGGAGAGGGGGTTGGCTATGAAAATTGTTATTAATTTTTAAATCTGTGATTTACTATCAATTTTATTAATGTCTCTTTTTGTATTTTTCTTAAACTCTCTCAACAATTTTATGATTGTACAAAATTTTAAAAAAACATATCTACATTTGTATCTACATATGTATGTAAGTTCGTAGACTTATTTATTTAGAATTGTGCACTTACATACATACTATGTTCATATGTATGTACGAACGTATTTATTTTCATTATTGCACTTGTTCAAATCAAAAAACTGTTATTTATTTTTACATTTGTCTCCAGGGAGAAACCCTGCGCATAATCCACACTGTATTCTGGAGTATTCTCTAGTTAATTACTAGGGACCGTAACTGTTATTATTTTTTTCAATAAAAGTAAAATATTAATAGTAGTTATGTTTTGGCCAATATATTTTCAAAAATGATCACGCGTGATTATTTTTTAATTTAAACATGATCACGCGGGATTCGCGCCTGACACGAAAAATTCACGACATTTGCACATCCCTAAAAAAACACAAAACACAAAATGTGAAAAAATATAACTAAATTTAAAAAGCTTTTTGCACAGAAAAAATATTACATATATCCAAGGAATTTTTTTTTAATGCTATGAATCAAACATGATAATTTTTTGCCAAACTATTTTCATTCCAACTAAGAACTTTTACATAAATTAATTCATATTTCTTTTAAAAAATATTTAGCATTGAACTTTACAGCCTGTTGTACTAGGCACAACTCTTTCCTTTCTGCCACACAGGCTATTGTAAATGAACTGTATTTTTACTTTATATAAATAAAAAACCTTTTTAGAATTTAAAAAAAAGCTCAAAATTTTTTCAAAGCAACTTAGATTTCATAAATTTATTTATTAAAAACTAAATTCATATTGTTTTTTAACCGACTTCAAAAAAAGGAGAAAGGTTATCAATTCGTCATGTATTCAAAACTCCGCCATTTATAAACCGATTTCGGATTTTCTCTCTATTCAAAAGGATGTACTTCCAGATTGGTCCCGTTTAAAAGTGGGCGGGGTCACGCCCATGCAAAGTAAATACATATTCGTTTTCAACTACTTCTACTCAACCGATTCTTATGAAACTGTACACACACATTAAGCTTTTATTTAAATCAGAGCCAGGTAAAGAAAAATCTAAATAAATGAGACAAAATTTTTTGTTTAAGTGTGTTGGTGTTTAATTGCATTGTTGATAGGTACAAATGACTGTTGTGCTCTTGTTGTTGTTTATTTTAATTGTTTGTGTTGTGTACATGTAAATTGTCGTCTGTCTACATGTAAAATTTAAAAATAGCCGAAAAGAAGTCGGCAAACGTCGTGGCTTACGTTTACACATCGCCTGCGCCTGGTTTAAATACTACATAAGGTTAAAAAAAGTGGGATGTGCCACGCAGATGCTAAGTAAATATTCTTTTTCAACAACTTCTACTAAACCGATTCTTATAAAACTTTGCACACATCATTAGTTATCGTTACAATACAACATTATCTTTAAAAAAGTGAGCAGTGCGACGCCCATGAAAAGTAAGTAAGCATTTTAACTACTTCTACTTAGCCGATTCTTGTGAAACTCTGCATACACATTTATTTATCGTTACAATACATCATTGTTGTGAGAAAAGTGGGCAGCGCGACGCCCATGAAAAGTAAATATTCATTTTAACTACTTCTACTTATCCGATTCTTATGAAACTTCGCATACACAATTAGTTCTCGTAAAAGTAAATGATGATAAAATATGGGGGCGGTGCCACGCCTATTTTGTAGTCGGTTTTTTGCAAGAATTATTATTTATAACTTAATAGAATATATGAACAATAGATTATGAACTTTTTTTATACTATTTATTTTCAAACTTTTTTCTGTGTGGGAATAAAAAGCAACATACAGATTTTTAATAGCATTTTTAGTTTTTGAATACTTTGTTCAATATATACAAATGTATTTTTTGAATTTGGAAAAATTAGCAATTATTTCGTCACTATTTTTATGGACAAAAATCATATTTATCGGCTCCTTGAAAAATGGCCCAAATGAAAAACGTCCCCAATGAAAAATGGTCACAAACGGAAAAATGAAAAATGGTCCCAAACTGAAAAATGGCCCAAACCAAAAATGAAAAATGTCCCCAAAATAGGAAAAGTGTCTCCAAAAATGTTTGGTGTTATTTCCAATAGAAAATATTTGGGGCCATTTTTCATTTTTCAGTTTGGGGCCATGTTTTATTGAATTCATTTTTCCTCAAGTTGGAAATAGCCTCAATGAAAAATGGCTCCAAACTGAAAAATGGCCCAAAATTTTTTCATTCAAAGCAACAACAAAAAATTTTGGGGCCATTTTTCCTATTTGGGGAAATCTTTCATATTTTTAATTTAGGGCCATTTTGCTTATTTTGGGACCATTTTTCGTAAAATGAGCTAAGGAAATATTTCTCCATAGCCGGCCTTCGGTCGGGCTTAAAGGTTTTCTCCTCTCCGTATAACGAAAAGCGGCTTCGCTGAATAAAGATTTGTGTATAGCCGGCCTTTGGCCGGGCTTAAGGGTTTTTTCCTCTAGGTATATCGAGAAGCGGCTTCGCTGAATAAAGATATTTGCATAGACGGCCTTGGGCCGGGCTTAAGGGTTTTTTCCTCTAGGTATATAGAAAAGCGGATTCGCTGAATAAATATTTTTGCATAGAGTGGCCTTCAGCCGGACTTAAATGTTTTTTCCTTTCAATATAACGAAAAGCGTCTTCGCTGAGTAAAGATATTTGCATAGCCAGCCTTCGGCCGGCCTTAAATGTTTTTTTCCTCTAGGTATATCGAAAAGCGGCTTCGCTGAGTAAAGACTTTTGTTTAGCCGGCCTTTAGCCGGGCTTAATGGTTTTTTCCTCTAGTTATATCGAAAAGCGGCTTCGATGAATAACAATTTTTGCATAGACGGCCTTCGGCCAGTCTTACGGTTTTTTTCCTCTAGGTATATCAAAAAGCGGCTTTGCTGAGCTAAGATTTTTGCATAGCAGGCGTTCGGCCAGGCTTAAGTGTTTTTTCCTCTATGTACATATATCGAAAAGCGGCTTCCTGAATAAAGATTTTTGCATAGATGGCCTTCGGCCGGGCTTAAGGGTTTTTTCTCCCAGTATAACAAAAAGCGGCTTCGCTGAGTAAAGATATTTGCATACCCGGCCTTTGGCCGGTGGTCTTAAAAGGTTTTTCCTCTAGGTATATCGATAAGCGGCTTCGTTGAGTAAATACTTTTGTATAGCCGGCCTTTGGACAGGCTATACAAAATCTATCGACATTTAGGTGAAATTTTGGCGGATGCTTGTATGAAGTCTAGGTGTAAACATGGACCGATTTCTTCAAATTTTAGTTAGGTATATTTGTAGTGCATGACTAACTTATGAACCTAATTTCGTCCAATTATCTTAAGAATTGCGCCTTCAATCCAATAAAAATGGTCCAAAAACTGAAATTTTAAATCTTAAATATCTCATTTTTAAGAGCTAACATTGAAAAATGGTAAAAGCCATTGAAATCGGCGTACTCGAATTAAGTTTACCCGTTGGGTGCCTCTTCTGTCGGAAAAAAAGTGTCGAATTCGTGCACGTGTTATTAGTTTTTCTATATCTGCACAACAATGGGGTAGAGAAGCATACCAGGTGTGGCTAGTACCCAATAAAATGCTGATACTGGCCATGTAACTGCTAATATTTTTAAAACTTTGAGCGCATTTCGTCAAGTTAACATTTTTTGAGATGTGACTACCATGCAATAAAAGAGGGATATGTTATAAATTCTCTCATACGTTTATATTTTATTTACTTCATTGAACACTTTATATTAAAATGTAAATATGAAAAACAAAGCAAGAGATAAAAAAACGCTTGTGTACTGACGTGGGCCCAGAATCTTTAAAAAATTTAAAATGATGCGCATGACTAGCAAATCTTATCGGCAGTATAAAAATACATATGTAAGTATGCACGTAAGCATGCACGTATCTATGTATGTATGTACATTAGGGTGGAGTGAATTTTTCGTCGAAGTCGTCCAGCAGATTTAGATCATGGTAGAATAATACAGGTAGTGGTGAAGCGTTAACGAACTTTTTTTTTTGGGTTCGACTCTGTCAAAAGTTGTTTATGTTATACCAACACACACCCACACCAGAGACTTGCGCCGAGGGGTTTTGATCGGCGGCGGCTGACTGGGAAAAAATAGTCGGCGGTGGCTCAAATTCGGCTGAAAATCGGCTGGAAATGCACATGGACATGTAATAAAAGTGAAAATTTTCATTTTGTTGTTAAATTAGTTTTTCTTTTTCATACCAATTCTTCACCAAACAAAATGCATAGAAATTAAGCATTGCTTTGCCTCTCAAAAATTTTTAAAATGTTATGAAAAATAAAGCAAAGGCTTGATTGTCAAACTTTGTTAAGGCTTGTCCAGATTCAACCTAAAAAGCTATTTGTCAAGCTAAAAATTAATTTCTCTGTTCGCAATTTTATGCATGAACATCAATTATATATTTTACCGTTGGAATCTAATTCATGAATCATGCTAGAATTATTCGGATATATAATACATTATAATTTATGTATATTGAAACAAACGTCTATACCTGATTTATTTGTATCATGATAAATGGCAAATTCTATATAGGAAAAACAGATAAGATAAAGCAGGTTATTTTTCAATATAAAGTTTGACATTTGTCATGATAAAAATTTATCACGTATAGACATAGGCTAAAGCAAGGCGAATTGATACCAGGTGGCCATATTATTGTAAATGAACTTTACCAAAATGTCAAACTCTATGTAAAAAAAACTAAATAAAAACTTTTTATGTATGCATTTCACATGACAGATAGGTGAAGTCCAGTTGTTGTCGTACTAATAAGGCCACTTGCTATTCATACGCTTTGGGTTACAATGAAAGTCTTTCTCTAATAAATTTTTAAATGTAATTTTCACTTTTGCAAAAAGCTGTTTGCTGGGAACTATCAATGGAAATTCGTCGAGTCTATAGAAAATAATAAATTATATACAGATTAAGAGCTTCTTCTCAAAGATATTTCTAATTACTAAATATGGTCTAATTTAAAAACTGGACGAAGAGGAAATCTTCATAAATTAACTTCGTTTGTATTTTCGTTATCTTACTCTACGTCTCCACCTAACCATAGACTACTAACTAGACCCGTCACTATACAACAACATTACGAAGATTGTATGAGAGGGAACGCAATTCTTATTTTATAATGTGGTTTCTAATTTGACTATGTCCTTCATATTATCTTAGTAAGAGCACTTTGTATGTAAAAATGCACAACACATGACAACAGCCTCTTTTAGCTGTCAAAAGTGAGCATGCTGTTCCTAACTTGATATGCTGTTGTAACTTGGAGTTATTACTGCGCTGTTAAAACAATTGCACTAACAACTATGTTATACCCTGAAAAAAGCATTAACTTGAGCGGTCTACACTTAACATTAACTTGAAGTTAATGTTAAGTTGGGTGTAGACTGCAAATTACTAAAATAATGCTTGAACAAAAATTATGAAAAAAAAAACATAAAAAAGTAGAAGTGGAAATTAAAAAAAGCAATCGGCGGATTATTTTAAGCCGTTTTTGAGCCGAAAAATGATCGTCGCTGGCGGCTTCCATTAAGCCGATTTTAGCCGCAAGATAAATCGGCGGCGGCTGTGGAAATTAGTCGGCGGCTCGGCTTAGCCGTCTCGGCGCAAGTCTCTGGTAAACACACACATGTGAACATATACATTTTTTTCAAATTTTCTTTTGTGCTTTTTGACAACCTCGAACCTAAACAACAATAAAAAGCCGTGTTGTTTTTGCTGTTGTTGGGTTGTTGTAGCTTCGCTACTACCTAGTATAATTCTACCATGATTTAGATTATACACGAAATTGGCTGTTTTCCTAAACGTATGTTTACAAGGTGCCAATACAGTAGCGGTTTTCACTCTTGATGATAAAATACCCTTGTAGATCTTGTTAATGTAGTAGATGTAGTTAAAGTACTAGTACTGTAAACCAATCATTTTCAACTTTGAACAAATATGGTAAATATTGAAATAAAAATGTTCGACATGACTAGACTTTCGTTAATGTTTCTTATTGAATCATATGGTTTCTTTTAAATTTTTTCATTGGGTGTAAATTTTTGACGATATCTGTGAGATTTTGGCCATGTTATCGAAAAACATTTTTTTTTCAAATATTTATTGATCAAAGTATACTTACATAAATATGTGGCAAAAAACCTTTATTAGGACTCCCTGAATTTCTTTAGAAGCCTTTTGCATAAGTTGCATTATGAATGCGATGACTGTTGTGTGACTTTTTAGTTCTCTTTCGTCATTAAACTCCAAAAAACCATGCAAAAATGGTCGAGTTCCAAAACATCAAAATATATTGTAGTGATGCAAATTCTTAGGTGCTTTGTTTTTGTAAACAGAGTAAAGTCGCATCACTGCAATGAATTTTGATGTTTTAGAAGTCACCCAAAGTCAACGTGTAAATGCCGTTATCATGCAATTCCAAATATTTGAATATTTTAATTTTAACAGGGTAAATCATGCTCACGTATTCAATATAAGAAATAATCATATACTTATTATATATGTATGAACATGTAAACATGTGAAAAGCTCAAGCCAGTACCTAACACTGGGAAAGTGCAGCTTAATATCAGCTTAAAAGTGATTTAATTCTCGTATTCAATTTTCACGAAAAAGTTGTATATACATAGTCTATTTCGTATTGCAGAAGATACTTCCTTCTGGAAGAAACGTGTCTCGATGGCAATACTCCTGAGTAATACGAAAGCTGTTCTTCTAGATGATAAACTAGCAATATCGCCATTAGGAAGATAAAAAAGATTTTTAATTTTTAAAACTATTTCTCTTGGAGACTATGCCATTTTTAGCCCTGGCGATTTTTTGATTTTGGCGTTTTTTTTTGTTTTAATGTTTTTTTTCGCTTTTTGACGATATTTTTAGTTTAAATGTTTTTTTCGCTTTTTGACGATATTTTTAGTTTTGGCGCTTTTCCGGTTTTGGGGACTTTTTCAGTTTTCGGTAAATTTTTTAGTTTTAGAGATTTTTTTGGACTTGACACTTTTTTTCGTTTTGGCGATTTTTTCGGTTTTTATAAATTTTTTTGTTTTGGCGCTTTTTTCGTTATGGTGATTTTTTTTACATTTTTGGCGATTTTTTAATTTTTTAACGATTTTGAACGAGTTTTGGGTTTTTTTTTAGTTTTTGTGCTTTTTTCGTTTTGACGACTTTTTTTGTGTTTGTTATTTTAGTTTTTTTGGCGATTTTTTTAGGTTTGGTGACTTTGCGTTCTAGTGATTTTTTTTTGTAATTTTGGTGCTTCTTTTCTTTTAAGCGATTTTTTCATTTTGGCGATTTTTCGTTTAGAAATATTTTTAGCTTTGGAACTTTTTTAACTTTAGCGTATTTTTTAATTTTAGCGTTTTTTTAATTTCAAGAGTTTGTCTCTTACGGTTTTCAAGATACAGAAATTTTCTAAATTAAATGATAGTCAAAATTACATTAACTGATAGAACACCCTTAAATTTTTATTAAATATCAGTGTTAATTATTGTAGTCTATTCTACAGACTACACCAATTAACACTAACTTTGAAAATTTAAAGTGTCTATATATAAGTGTCTATATTACATTAGTATTTCAAAATTTTTCGTTGCTCGCTTTAGAACATCCTTTAATTTCTAGCTGTCATATTTTTGTTGCTTTAGCGGCCAAAGTTTTAAAGGTTTTGTGAAAATTTCAAGGCCGTAGCTCTTACCGTTCTCGAGAAAACAGCCTGTGACACAGACAAACGGACAGCGTAGCGAAAACAATATAGTTCCTTTACACTTTTGGTGTACGGAACCCTAAAAAAGGCTAGAAAAAAGCCACGAAGCTAAAAAGCAAATTTCGAAGCTAAACGGCAAAATAAAAGGCTAAATCTAGCCTCGAAAAAAATAAACTGGCAACACTGGTGAAAACAAATAATTGAGGGGGTGAAAAGCAAAGGGGAACAAGTGCCAAAAGTATAAAAATTGAGTTATATGCAGTAATCAACAGTTAATACCTATATACATATATCACTCTACAAAAATTTAGACCTGTACGATAATCTCAAAAAACGGTATTATGTATTAAAAACCAAAAATATTATGTATGAAATGCATGGACACAAACAACTTTGAAGCTTGATTACTCAGAATTTTCTTTTTTGCACTTGTACCCCTTTGCTTTTAAGCCCCTCAATTGTCAACTCTAGAAATCGGCCGCCTCCTAGTCAGTTGCCGCCGACCATCATATAATGACTTCGTACTCTGCTTGCATGTCGAAAGTTAAAAAGCTTTATTTTACGAGAGACAAAATATACAAAGCTTTCAAGTTAAAATATTTTTGCTGAATGAACATAAAACTTTTGGGATACACAAGGTATGCTTTATGACAATTTAGTTGAGGTTTATTTCTAGTTAGATGAGGGTGCGTTTATATACAGTATGTAGCTTAAAATTTTATTTATAATTTTAAAGCATAAATTAATTTTTACCAACAAATTAATGAATTCACAAAGTGTATCTGTACAAAGTGATGGCAAGATTACAAATACAATAAAATGCGTGTATTTTGTTCAGGATGTCAAACACAGCTGTTTGAAGAGAGCAAAAATGTAGTTGGAAACAGTGATGCCAACCCAAAGCTGCCTTGGAGGTAGATTCGATGTGAAAAATAGGTAGTTTCAAACAAATCTTACTGTGAAAAGAGGTAGATCTACTATTTTTATATTTTTATGGTATTTTAAACACCTTAGAGAAAGATTTTTTACTCTTAATTAATTTTCTTTTCGATAAGAGTTTTGTTAAAGTTTTGCTATTGAGTACCTTATAAACAAGTGCAGTACTAAGTAGCCAAATATTTAACACTTTCACAATACTAAAAAATTAAAGTATGTAATACAAACAAAGCGAATGGTTTCTAAAAATATTATTTCCTTTTTAAAGGTATGTATGTGCTTGAATAAACATGCAAAACCTTTCATAAGAATTATTAACTTTTTTATTTTAGTATAAGTCGGAAGTTATTTTATTTTTATTTCAATTTTATTAAAATTTTCTTTTTTCGCTAATTTTTAAACAATTTTACTCCTTTTTTGCTTACTTTTGTTTGTTTACCTTTTGAATAATATGTTTCCGTTTTACTAAATTTTACCAGAAAAAATTTATGCAGTAAACATTTTTAAATACTCAGTCATCAACTATCACTTTACTCTTTCAATTTGTTTTTTCATTTACTGTATTATGTGTAAAGCAGGGGTGCCCACAAGTTTCTTATGGAAGAGCAAACACCAACACATTCAAAGAAAAACTAATTTTTATTCAATATTTTTTGTTGCAAAAACCAATGCATGCAAAGAAAAAAATATTTCATATATTTATTTGTTGTTGCTTTGCACTTGCCTGTAAGAACGACAAAAAACTAATAAGACAAAGTTGTTTGTGTATTTCGTATTGCTAGTGCTGAGTGCTCTATGTGTGTATTAAAACACACAGCCAAACACACGTATTGCTAGTGCTGAGTGCTGTGTGTATTAAAACACACAGCCTATAGCTAAGTGCTTTTACAAAAACAAATGAGCACCACGCGCATACGGGTTGGGCAACGCTGGTGTAAAGGAACGCAGTTTAGTAAAATGCAGTAAAGTTCAGTAAAAAATTTTAAAAGCTTTTGGGTATTCGAACGGACATAATGTATTGGGGTATTCGCATACATATTACGTAACGCTCCTGCGGGTTGTTTCAGATTTGCTACCGTGGGGATAATTTTACTTACGTCATGTAATGTAATTATTATTACATTTGACAGCCTGGAAACATCTTTGCACTCACTACCACTTTCTAAAGATACACTTTGTATATTAAAAAGTTTCTGAACAGCAGGTGTGCTCAAGGCACATTAATACAGGTACTCAGATTACCTAAACTGCTAGTCAGCTGATTTTTATTTGTTATTTTGGGGACTGTTACACATAGGGTACGCTGTTAAACTCCATAAAAAATGTATACAAAGTTTTCTTTGTGAATCTAATTTGATTATTAGGCTTTTTTCGTAACGTTATATTCAGAAAGAATTGGGCATGATTAATATTCCAAGGAACAAGGGAAAAAAGTTATATATATAATTAAAATCACATTCAACAGAGCCACCTGACAAGTTATGATAAGCAAATACACGTGAGCACTGACGATGGTAGTGTAGCGGCTTCCGAAAGTGGCGCTACTCTGTTCTGCTGTGTACGTTGAAAAATTAAGTTGATGTTAATTTTTCTCTTGTTCCTTGGAATATTAATCATGCCCAATTCTTTCTGAATATAACGTTACGAATCTTAGCCTAATAATCATTGGATTTACAAAGCAAATACGTTCGAAATAATCATATTAATAAACAATTAGCTACTGGCTTGAGCTTTTCACATGTTTACATGTTCATATATACTTAGTATAAAATCAAACCAAAAAAGTTTGTCTTGAGTAGAACAAAAATCAGAAAAATGAGAATGAAGAAAAATAAACCGATGGCAACGCTGGGAAAGTGCACATCAATATCAGCTTGAGAGTGATTTAATTCTCGTATTCTATTTCCATGAAAAAGTTGTATATATAAGAATTAAAATCACATTCAACAGAGCCACCTGACAAGTGGTGATAAGCAAATACACGTGAGCACTGACGATGGAAGTGTAGCGGCTTCCGAAAGTGGCGCTACTCTGTTCTGCTATGTACGTTGAAAAATTAAGTTGATGTTAATTTTCCCTTGTTCCTTGGAATATTAATCATGCCCAATTCTTTCTGAATATAACGTTACGAACATTAGCCTAATAATCAAATTGGATTCACAATGCAAATACGTTCGAAATAATCATATTAATAAACAATTAGCTACTGGCTTGAGCTTTTCACATGTTTACATGTTCATATATACTTAAGTTTAAAATCAAATGGAGTTTGACAATGTGGATTTGCAACAAAACAAACCAATAATAATCAATTGTCCTTGCAACGTTACTTGGTGGTCTAGTCGCCTTGTACAGTAGTCTAGTACATAGTATGTACATATGTATGTAATTTATATAACAAATGTTAGAAATGAAGGCTTAAATCTAGTTTAGCCAAGTAGATGCAAATGATATAAAAAATAGCATATCTTATAGAAAATTAAAAATAAGATTTTATATAAATCAAAGTACGCATCACATTTCTAAAAAAAGAAAAAAATACCCTATCCGATAGAAAATAAAAAAATAAGAAAAAAAATTAAACAAAAAAGTTGGTGGCGAGCCTTAGTTTCCGAGTTGTTGACCTCATAAGTTCTAGTACAAAATTGTGATTATACGTAATAACAATACATTTATAAAAAAATTATCATCTTTTATTAAAAATTTTAATATATAGCAGAGTTAAATTTCTGTAAAGTTATTAAATGATATGTATGTAATTTTCAAAAGTATTAATAAAATACTACTTAAAAAAAACAAAAAAAGGCCGGTTCTGCAGAAATGCTTTACTCAGCGAAGCCGCTATTCGACATACATACATAGAGGAAAAAATCCTTAAGCCCGGCCGAAGGCCGGCTGTGCAGAAAAGCTTTACTCAGCGAAGCCGCTATTCGACATACAAGGAGGAGAAAATCCTAAGCCCGGCCGAAGGCCGGCTGTGCAGAAAAGCTTTACTCAGCGAAGCCGGTATTCAACATACATAGAGAAAACCTTTAAGCGCGGCCGAAGGCCGGCTGTGCATAAAAGCTTTACTCAGCGAAGCCGCTATTCGACTTACATAGAGGAGAAAATCCTTAAGCCCGACCGATGGCCGGCTGTGCAGAGAATCTTTACTCAGCGAAGGTACTATCCTACATACATAAAGATATACCATATTTACACTATGCAATTTTGTTGCATGCAATTTTTATTTTAAGTGAGAGTGTTGAAATAGAAATGTACACATTTTGTATTTCTCCTCTGTCTTTCTCACTGAAAAAAGAGAGTTGCATGCAACAAAGTTGCATAGTGTAAATATGGTATTATTCACAGTTTTATATGAAAACTTCAGAGGCTCATAACTCGGAAAATATGGGTTGCTGCCAACTTTTTTATTTAATATTTTCTTCTTATTTTTCAATTTCCTATAAGATAGGCTCTTTTGCTTTTCATTTGGACCTACTTGGCTAAACTAGATTTGCTCCGAAATGAATAAAGTTAATTGTATATATTTAATATACATATTTACTCTATCTTTATTAGCGGCCAATAACATGAACTTAAATTGTGATACTTTTGTAAAACAAGAATTTCTAAATGCTGAAGAAGAAGTTATCACTAGCATACCTTGCATGGATTTAAATACACCTGTTAAAAACGAGCCGATTTTCGATGAATCCTTTCCATCTACTATAACGCTAAAAAGTGAACTAAGCGGAGAAACATTTCTTGAGGGAGTTAATACAATTAAAACGGGAAAATCTTTGCAAAACCAGGAAATGGTAACGAAAGATAAAGAAAAATTTATAATCTATGAATTGGGAACACCACCTGCATCTCAGAAACTACCTGCACTTCTCCAACAAACCGGCCTAAAAAAGTCGCCAGAGACGTACTCTTCTACATCTAAAAGCCATATATCAAATATCATCCAGAGAACAGAAGTATTGAAAACGAATAATACATCATTGGTTTCTAATTTGAAACAAAGTAATTTAAAAAATGTACCAGCGAATAATGTAACGGTTCAAACAACTGCTACTTCTCCAATTTTATTAAATACTCAATTAAGAAAACGTCACAAAGTTATTTTACCAGTAAATCCCATAGACAAAAGAACACGTTATAATATCCGAGGAACTATACCACCGCTTTTAGACAAAAATTGTAGTGTTACAACAGATCCCACAACAAATTCAAATAAATGTCGCTTAATAAATACTGGAAGTAAAAAAATTATAAATCATTTAATAAAACTTAGAAAGCCGGAAGAAAAGAGTGTTTCAAGAGAATCAAGCCCAATCACAAGGAAAGCAGATAATCAAGATAGCGAAAAAACTGTCGCCTCTACAGCAAGAGAAAAAAACTCAAGTCCAGTTTCTTCTAATAATTTTAATAAGACAGCAACAAAAGCACAAACTCAAACTCCTTCCTCGACGACATTATCAGTAAATAAAATTTCTACTGGTTCGTCTAAGCAATCAACAGGCTCTCCTATTGTCTCAGAATTAAGAGTAAAATGTTTATGCAGCCTTACAAACGACACCTCAACGGATAATTCTGAGTTAAAAACATTTTTTAAGGAAATGTATGACGAGACAAGACGTTTTAATAAAACACAGCAACGTAGGATTAAAATGTTACTTTTAAAAGCGATTTGTGATGCTGAAGAGTCAATGGAACAGGGAAAGTGTTGCGGCTTTTAATTTTATTTTCAATATGTATGAATGGCAAATGTTTAGGAAAAATCTGGGGGTTCTAATGGTCGCTTTCAATAACGAGCTGATTCGATCGTGTTTTCTTAATTTGTGATTATAGAATTCGCCGAAATCCTAAACAGAACTAAAAAACTGAAAATTTTTTATTATCGCAAAATGTTAAAATTTTTCCGTCTTATGGTCCAATATTAAGACATATTTTCAATACACTTGAAAGAAATCTCAAAATCAGTTTAAAAAATTGTTAATATTCATCGCCATCAAAAACCAAGTCAACATTTTTAATATTTTTCATCGACAGTGTCCAAAAAACAGCTATTTAAACTACATTATTTTAAAGTTTTGCAAAGTTTAAATTAAAATAAATGATTTATTTCACTTTTTATATTAATGAGTTAATTCTGCTTATAAATAAGGTTTGAAATGTATTACATAAAAAAATATTAATTTAACATTTAATGAGATTATTTGTGTTTTAATTCTTTTACAAGTAAAAATCTAGTGCTAAATAAAGAAAATTTAAAAGTGAGTTCAGTCATAAAATAAAATAACACATATAAAAATAAACAAAACAATGAAAAAATACTTAGAAAGAATCATTTTTAATCAACAAGATCCTTCCATTTAATACTAAAGTTATTAAAAGTTGCTTACAAAATAAATGTTTTTTGTCATTGTAAGAAATTGTAAGTTTAAAATAAAGTTTTTTATTTTTAATCTATGGCTTGAAGAATTTTATTTATATTTTAAAAATAAAATAAATTATTAATTATGTATGTATGTATGTAGGTAGAACTATTGACGATACAATAATATTATTTACAAAGTTTTTTTCTGCGGATGAATTTGTTTATTCGGCTGTAATACTTTTTGTAGCTTTTTTCAAAATAATCTCTAGTTGTGATATTAAACCTATGGCCCTGAAGTTCTCCTTAAATAATGCGAAATCTTCCAAGGGCTTCAGATATTCAAGTGCTTGCGTATAAGTCTCCAGTTCTTTTGTTCTATTAGTCGATTGGCTGGGTGTGGGTGAGGTGTTGCCATTAGTGGTTTGACCATTTAAAGACTTTGGCGAATTGGAGCGGGAGTTTAAATTGTTAGCTTGAGAATTGGGTGTAGAGGAACGCTGAGAATTTGCACTACTACTACCTCCGCCACCACTACCGCTAACTCCGCCACTGCCACCACTACCGCTAACTCCGCCACTGCCACCACTACCGCTAACTCCGCCACCACTGCCACCGCCTCCACTACCTCCGGCACCACTACCGTTGGCTAGGGGCAATTTTATTTTAAAACTATTATCGACGTTGTTGTTATTGCTTTTTGGATCGCCTCCGTTTTCTGTCGTTGTAGATGGACTTTTGATGGCTGGTCTACTAGGTGAACTTGCAGAAGAAAGATTAATATTAACCGGTGAGGTACGTGAACTTTTCGTGGGTTGTATTTCAATTTCTGGTTCGGTGGAACGTGGTCTTTTCATTGCATTTACACTGGGGCTATACGGGCTGGCTCTATCGGCTGTAGTTAAACCATTTTGTTGTGGCGGTGAATGGGAAGGTGGCCGAGTGGGAGCTTGCTGTTGCGGTTGTTGTTGTGGCTGCGCTATTGGCATAGGGGCTGGTGGTTGCTCGACATGATGTACCTGCGCAGGATGCGCACCATAGACACCATTATGCTGCTGATGATGATAGTGCTGTTGGGGATGCGGTTGCCTGTCATTGTAGTAATCATGATAGCTACCATATCCTGCTCCAGGATGCATACTAGCATGAGGATGACTGTTGTAATGATGATATCCGTTCTGGTGATGTTGTTGATGTTGCTGCTGTTGGTAATACGTTTGTGCCGCCTGATGGTGCTGATAGTAAGATTGAGCTGCCACTTTGGTATCCGCTCCATAGCCATTATTATGCTCTTGCTGATAGGTTTGTGCGGGTTCTTGTTCACTGCTATCTTCTTCCTCCTCATACTCGCCATACTGCTTCATATAGCTAATATATTGTTCGGGAACATTTTCAAAGTTGTCAATACGTTCTGCACTAGTTGGTGGAAACAGATGAGCCAAATCTTGCACAATATCAGGTATCCACAAAGATGGACCAATGGGTTTCAATTGATTGGAAGCCAACTTTTGGGCAAAGCCTGTCAAATGGGTCTCTCGAAAACGATTCAGCCAACGGTTGTCGGCCATAAACGATTCGCAGCCTATAATCTGTTTGGCCGTTTCAGCCTTTTCTTTAATCATACCATGTGTTATAGAACCTCTGAGCTGTGGATTCAGATTGGCTCTTACCAGCCATTCGTATACCACAGCATTAATGTAAGCACACTTTCTGCTTCTCTCAATTTCCTCAACCATAGCTTGCTGTTCAACGGCCTTTAAATTTGAGGGTACTTCTAATTTTAAAGTGGGCACAGCACTGCCTGTCAAACGTCTGCCTCCTATGCAATGGGGATGAAAATGGTTCGCACAGACAACTGGCTTTTTAAAAGGTAAAATCCGACTTAAAGATGCTTGGCAAGCTTGAGTCCAAAGTTTATAGAAGGGATTATCTGGTCGTGGAAATTGAAAAAATTGCAAGTTTGGAGTTTGTCTCGAATTAGACATGCAGCCTACTATACAGCATCGTCTAACCGTAGGCATATTCAGCAATTTTGTTGCACCAATTTTTCTTTCTGTTTTGTGTCTTGTTTTTTATGACAGCCTGCAATAAAATATGGAAAAAGAAACACAATTATTAGCAAAATGTCAAAAGCAAAAATGCAATTTACAGTAAAACCAACAAAAATAAGTTAAAATCAATAGAAAACTTGGATGCACTGTTTAGTTTTTCCTTTTATTTTGAAACAATCGATTCTCTGTTGGCGACGCGCATTTTGTTAATGTATATTATTAACAAAAATAATAATATTCGGCATTAAAATCTAGTGAAAAGTGTTTAATTTTACAAAGAAGGTATAATAAAAGCATAGTTCTGTGTTATAAACTTGTTTAAAAGGAAACAAAAGAAAATATTCTAAAGTTAAATTCGGTCAACGGCGACACTAGTTGCATGCCATACACACATATGAATGTATGTATGGATATTCGCCGGTGTAAATGTTTGTGACATGGAAGAAAAAAATTCATAATATTCTTACCATGGTGTGTAGTGGAGAGTGGGTGTGTATGTAAAAGAGCAGTATATTTGCGCGGAAATAAAATCCAGTATGATATCTGGTAGCATTTTATAAATTTGTGTTTTTTGTTTACATCCGCTGTTAAAAAAAAACGGATTGTGTTTGTTTGCTGCTGAATTAAAATTAGCAAATCAAATTAAAATTCTGTGTTTATCAAGAATGAAAATACAAGTTTTATATGTAGTAAATTTAATTTGTAAAAATAAATAAAAAATGGGAAAAGTGATTCAATGAAGAGACAATTTATGTACATTAGGCATACCTATAACTTCTTACAATTTTGGCAAATAGGAAAAATGACATAGCATAGTGGGATAGAGCATAAAAACGTAAGAAGTACCATGGTATTTTTTATTTCGCAACTGACAAGAAGTTACCGCACCAAACGCAATTACATACATACTATCTTATCGCAATTTTTGAAAAATACCGAGCATTTACACACGTTCTTCTTCATATAACTAGTTCTTGGTAAAAGTGCTTACTGCCCTAATGTTTCAAAATCATTTTCTTGCGCTCAGAGAAGTATTCCTCATATGTGCAATCAAAAACAATTCGTTTGCAGAAATTGTTTCTTAGAATAAATAATTTTAAAAAGATAATAGTAAGTACCGCATTACATATCGTTACTTTAATTTACAAAAGGCGTATCTAACACATAAGAAATTTTAAGTTTTGAATACCTATAAACAATACCTATAAACAGTATTATATCAAACTAATTCACAAAAACAATTTTGATTAATAAGACATATTAATCGAATTTTTGTATGAAAATTTGTTTTATTAATCTGCTATGTCAGAATTTTTTTTGTGAATTAATTCATATATGTATGTATATGTATTTAAAAACTGAAATATGTAGGCTGGATCCTTTCTTACATTTCTTATAGCTCTAAAACTATACATTAGCCTTTTTATATATACAGGGTGTCCCATTAATCAACGTCAAGCCGAAAGCGGATGATAGAGCAAGTAGTGACTGCTCCAAAAAATGTTAGAAAAAAATCTATGTCACTTATTTTAAAAGGTGTTGCCAGTTAAAAAAAAAGTCACCCTGTGATGATCTTTCTATTGCTGTGACTACAAATCTTCACTTTTCTTATTTGTTTTTTGTCCTATATCATTGTCTGATATCCTTCTGTAAATGGCAGTTAAAAATTCATACTGCAGTGGCCGGATTTTCAAAGAAAATCTTAAATTTTGCCAAACTACGTACTTAAAATTATTACTATTACCAACTTTAACCGGCCGTGTTGAAAAAATTTACTAGGTACTTTTGACAAGTGACATCAAAAGTTGGCGCGTTTAGCACGAATTCCAAAATGGTATAATACTTGGTCGATTTGTTTTTTAAACTGCGAAAAAAGATTTTTTTTCAACAAAAATATCTATTTTTTTTTAGTAAAAAAGTTGTTTAGTCGTTATTCGAACGTTTTTTTATATAAATTGAAACCCCGCTCTAACAACGGCTAAAATTTTTTTAAATTAAAAAAATAGGTATTTTTGTTGGAAAAAACATTGTTTTTTCGCAGTTTGAAAAACAAATCGACCAAGTATTATACCATTTTGGAATTCGTGCTAAACGCGCCAACTTTTGATGTCACTTGCTAAAAGTACCTAGTACATTTTTTTCAACACGGCCGGTTAAAGTTGGGAGTAGTAATAATTTTTAGTACGTCGTTTGGCAAAATGTAAGATTTCCTTTTGAAAATCAGGCCACTGCAGTATGAATTTTTAACTGCCATTTGCAGAAGGATATCTGCCAATGATATAGGAGAAAAAATAAATAAGAAAAGTGAAGACATGTAGTCACAGCAATAGAAAGATCATTACAGGGTGATTTTTTTTAAACTGGCAACACCGTTTAAAATAAGTGACATAGATTTTTTACTAACTTTTTTTGGAGCAGTCACTACTTGCCCTATCCGCTTTCGGCTTGACGTTGATTAATGGGACACACTGTATATAATTTTTTTTTTAATTTTTTTGTTTTAAACTTAAACATTTTGTATATGTTAGATACGCCTTTTGTAAATTAAAGTAACGATATATACATATGTGTGTATGTACTTTAAACTTAGAATTTATTTCATATATATAATATATTTTATATATATATAACAACTGAAAACATTTGTATTTTAAAATAATCGGCACTGTTCTGTTAACCGAATCCCAGAAATTTCTTGTTTTTCAAAAATAAATAATTGTTTCATTGGGTTGACTCCCCATTGGGTAATCCAATGGTGGCTCAGATTTTAAATGCCGATAAATTTTTACAAGAGCTATAGCTTTATAGCTTTCTATCGATGGAGAACTAGCAGGGCAATTCATTAGTGAAGTGAAAAAAATCGCAAAAGTGGATTTAATTTTTCTAAATCGAGCGGTTTAATGGTACCCCCGTAGTGTAGTGGATAGTGTGCTAGACTATTAGGTGGGGGTCGCAGGTCCGCGTCCTGCCAATACCATGGGTGTTTCTGCAAAAAAGCCGAAAAAAAGCCAAATTTTTCGTCAAAATTAGAGATATGCCTAACGTACAGAATTATATTGTTCTATGCTGCAAAAACTAATGGTAAGTGTGATACATAATTCCTATAACTATTCAATTTAACTATTAAAATTATTTTTGAATTGAAAAAGTTCCAATAAATCAACAAATCGCAATCTCAAAATACGGATGTTGTATGAAAAAATTTCGATTTTGGGACTATTATATATTTATAATAAACATAATACACTCTTTCTAATGGTGTTATCAGTTTCTTCCCAAACCGTGTAGTTTCGCAGATATGCAGTATGCATTTTATAGTACGTCACAAGATTATACATTTTATTCATGATACAATATTATTATTGTATCATGATTTAAATTTTTAATTAATTGCATAATGAGCTTTTTTAATAGGCTTCCATTGGTTTAAACAGAAAGGTTTTCAAGATTTTATCTCAAAATTTCACTATTTTCCTTTAGCAAATTAAATATTTCCTTTAGCAAATTAAATATTTCCAGTATTCGTTTCTTATAATTTTAATTTTACATTTTTCTTTTTCACGTTGTGTGATAATAGTTCTTTGACGTTAAGTGTTAAGGTTTTAAGTCAAAAAACTGCATTTTCAGTTTTGGATTGGGTTGAACTCAATTCTTTTTTATCTTTCGTTTGGTATCAATAACTTAAATCTAGCACAACTGCTTCCAAACGTAATCATTTTTTTCTCTTTAGGTAATAATTCTGAAAAATACATATTAAAATGCAAATTAAATAATATTGAATTTAACATTACGAAAAACTATAGATTCTGACTTAAGACCTTAATACTAAACGGTAAAGAGTTATTATTGAAGAATAAGTTTTTCCGTTGCTCATAACTTATATTTTCAACGTTTATTATTTTTTTACCTTGCCTCATAATCGTTATTGTTGAAAAAAATTATTTACGTTGCTCATGAATTTTTTTATATTATTTAATAATCATAGCGAGCTTCAAAGCATCAGTTGCAATGCACTTAAGCAAAGTCCTACGTTTCTAAGCATTATGTACCACGTAAACTTAATCAACGTCGAGAAAATGATAAAAGCTAAAAAAAATCAACTATATCGCTAAAATTCGCAAAAAATTGCAAAATTGGAAATAATTCCTAAAATTTATTAGGTTAGGTTAGGAAGGCAGTCACGACTGAAGAAGTAACTCACTTGGGTCCGTTGATTCGGTCCCTTTGTGATACCCTAGAGCAGACAGGGCATAGAAATTACGATTGCCCTGCCGCCTAAATTATTTAAACCACCAAAAATGTAGAGCGTAAAAAACTTTCTAAAATCGGAAATATAGGAAAGTTTCATATTGATTTAAAAAAAATCTATAAAACTGGTAAAAGCCAACGGCTAGCGAAAATCACTTTCATTGCGAAAGTTCGCGAAAATGTGCAAAATTTGAAACAATCTCAAAACTGATTAAAATCCAGTTAAAATGTAAGGAATGCAACAAATTCTGAGAAAATTGCGAAAAATTTTTAATAATGAATGTCAAAATGAAATAAATGTTGAAAATAAATTTTTTCAGCAACGTAAAAAAATTTTTTCCAACAATAACTATTACACTATGCGACAAATGAAGACTTTTGGAATAACACACGAACTGGACAGAACAGGTTCGAGTGTACTACCTACCATAAGGTAGTAAAACCCTATACTCAGTTTGGCGATTTTGGTGACAAATTTTATTTTATGGGCCTCCAAAGTTTCTGAAATACAGGGGGCCCTCAAAAAAAGGTGTCATCAGTATTTGGGCATATGTGCACAATTTTTATCTTTATGACTTTGCCTCAGAGAGTAAATCAAAATTCCGAGCGGTTTGCATGATATGAGCCTGAGAAAATGATCAGTTTTTTGCAAAAATGACACCGAGGCCCCAAATTTTTGGGAGCCCATAAAAAAGTGCATGACTTGGCACAAAACTGGGAGACACGTGTCTTTTTTTTTGGTCTTTTATCACGTAGTGGTGTCCGTATATGGTTATATTTTTTCGTGTTGCATTGTGTAATTAGTAGAAAAGCAAGTAAAACTTATTTGACATATTAAATGAAGTCTGTTTGCTCATAGTTAAGCATTGTCTATATGCATTTCATTGATTTAATTGATTTTTAACTTTTCAAAGTTGTGGTTGAAGTCTACTGACGATTTGGTAAAGCGCCAATGAAATGCATATATACAATGCTTAACTATCAGCAAACAGACTTCATTTATTCTACTAAATAGCTTTATAGCTTAATTACTAAAATTCTTCTAAAAGTTTATATTTATTCACTTAAATTTACATCAAAAAACAATTTTGCGTTTAAATTCGTATAAAAAGAAACAAGTTGCATAAATTGGTAATTGTTCATCCTTTTTCCTTGACGAAAAGTCATTATAGAACACCGAAAAAGACATTTTTCCTAACATCGCTTCCAATTCGGTGATTGGTAATCGAAAAAGAGAACTTCTTGCAATGACAAGGATATGTAAAATTAATTAGAAATGGTCCAAATTTGCAATACTTCCGCATCGCGAATTTTACATTTTCATGACTTCTTTGGAGTATCTTTTTTTCTGGGAATAAGATTTAAAAAACAACGAACTGAATTCGAATTCATGGTAAAATTAACAAGAAATAAATTATGTTTTTTACAAAACATAATTTATATTTAAAATTGATATTAATAAGATTTAAAAAACAACGAATTGAATTGAATTCATGGTAAAATTAACAAAAATAAATTATTTGTTAAAAAATAAACTCAGAAAAAAATATGTAAAAAAGTATCGTCGTATCGACAGTAAAATATCGCCGATACCAATGTATCGGAAAAACTGAAGTATCGCCGATATATCGGTATCGGTTACATCCCTAATTAGTATGTTTCAGGCAAACCTTAAGCAAGCTGCTCTAAATGCTACTACTACAAATCTTCAGGTGATATACAATAAAATTTATTCAGCAGATGTAGAACGGATTTTATGTCAATTGATGGCAGTTTTTACAGCTCTGATATGCACTGCTTAAATTTTCATAAAGTTTATATTTACAAAACGTTTTGAAAACACATACTGCAACAATATTTTTAATAAAAAAGTTTTAATGCTTTAATTATGTGCCCAGATACGACGCTATCGCCTTATAATACAGATTTTTTTTTTACAAAACCTTGTTCGAAATTAAGAAACTACAAACGGATCAGAGAAATGTCTCAATTCTGAGGCTGTCACGGTGTTTACCACAGAATATGGAACAGAATACTCACTTTTGGCAGCTAAAAAAAGGCTGTTATCATGTGTTATGCAGTTTTACATGCAAACTGTTCTTTCTAAGATAATATTAAAGAGATAGTCGAATTAGAAACCACATTAGAAAATAAGATTTGCTTTCTCTTTCATACAATCTTCGTAATGTTATTGTTAAGTGGCGGCTCTAGTTAGTAGTCTATGGTGTTAACTTCTTTAAACATTTACAGTTCAGCTTCAAATTAGAATACCGGTCAGTGGAAACGGAATAAGCAAAATCAGCTTTATTATGGCAATACTGCAAAATGAATAAGTATTGCCGTGCCTGAAAATAGCTTTGAAAATTTGGCAGTACTGTAAAACCGTTATATGTTTCAATTCGAATTAATAGTTGTCGTTTTTCGGCAATTTGTAGTAAATGAAATAAAACAAGCAACATTTTTCTTTAATATGATATTTGCTACAAAATTGCCAACTACGATAATGGGGAATAAAATAACAAAACTCCAAGAAATTTTTATCGATTTTTGCAGAAGCCGTAATTTATCATTTGTTTTATTTGATAGAGTGAAAAATCATTGTTGGTCTAACTAACGACAATGGCTTGACTATGAACATTTTTTTATATATGTATATGTCCAATCAAAAATTAGCTATAAATTTTATGTTTAATTTTCAATATTGATTATATTTTCAAATTGAAAATGTATGTACATATACACAAAAATTTTGCATATACATATGTACATACATGCATATATTTATCCTTTTGAAATAACGCCAACTAAGAGTCCCTTAACAGCTTACGAAAACTTTTCATATCCTTTAACACATGCATAGGTATATTCTTATTATCATATAGAATCATAAACATGCATATTAACAAACACAAAATGTTTTCCATAAAAAAAACTCTTTAGAGGTACGAAATACCTAGAGCTGAGTTGAAGACAGGGGATAATAGGGTACCTTTCCATAAATTATTTATAAATTTCTAATATAATCATAGTGTACATACACAATAAAACTTTTTCAGAAACCTTTTTTAGAAGCAACCAGAAATAGCAAAAAAGAATGAAAAATAAAAATAAACTTTATCCGGTTTTATGCTTCATTTCTGTATACATTTTCTGTATTCCCCAGTTACTAAGAGAAAAAAATTTAACACCCAGGGCTTTATAGTTGCAGCAAACTTGTTCGAGAAACACGCAATATGATAAATACCCAGATGGAATCGTATAACGACCGACTAAGGCAGCAAAAGTACAGAAAGTGTGTGTTGGCAAGCATATCTCTACGCCCTTTTCAGAAGAAAAATAAAAAATAAAATAGATTGTATGAGAACTCGTACAAGGGAAAAATTTTGTTTTTGTTCAACCTTTGTGTTTTGGAAAATTAAATTTCTTAGCGTCATTACTGCTGGCAATGGCTGGTCGGTCGGCTGGCATATAATGAAGAGTATCTTAAATTGCTATTAGTGGATGGTTAGGGGGGTGTTTGCCAACAAAATATAAATTATTTTTTGTAATACTGAATACTCAGCTGGCAGCAATTTTGTAGACTTATTTGATAATGATGAAATATGAATACTGATAAAAAAAACATTCAGAAAAGGAGGGTTGTAGGTATTTATAGAGCCATTAATCTGAATTTGAATTTATTAAAAGCAAAGCTTTACTTTTTTCTAGAATTTTGTGTATATATGTATAAGAATTATGTATGCATATACATACATACATATCGATGGCTTAATATAAAAAAGGCGTAACTCGAATTTTCGTTATTTTATAGGAGAAGAAAAAAAAAACGGAATAAAAACTAGAAGACTTCATACAAAAAATAATATTTAAGTGGCCATAAAACCGTGGTTTTCAACAGTAGCTAACTCAATTCTTTAGGGAGGATGTGTTTAGAAGTTGGCTACCAATCTATTTTTCGGTCCAGCCATTTTGAAGTTATTATCATCCATTTACTTCGGAAGTTTTTAACATTTTTGATTTAATGTTATTATATATTTTTTTAAATAAAATTTATTATTTTAAATATTTTTTCTGTCTATATTTTCTTAAAAAGAAAGAAAATAAAAATATTACTTTGATTATTTTCAACTAGATGACAATTTAGGAATATTGCTAAACTATTGCCTTAGGGGATATCTTCCAATTGTTTGCAGGGATCAATCATATCGTCACAGAAAATGCAAAAAGCCCTATCTAACATTTTAAAAGTTTTACAGGAGAAGCATAAAACTTGTTTAAATGAAAAATATATTGACAATTAAATGAAATTTATTTGCTGGTGTTTAAGCATTGTATATATGCTATTTAAAACATAAACAGAAATACTCCTCTGCGATGTTCATGTGAAATTTTATTCCGATAGGACTATCCGTTTACAAATGCCCGATATGTGTTCCAAATATTTTGATTCTGCCCCACTGTGCATTGTCGTCTATTTTTTATATAAGCGACTGAATACTGTTCTATGCTAATGTGCATCACAGTGGCCTCCTTCGTTGGTAATGCTAGCCAAATCGTCAGACGAAAGTTAATGCGTCTACTTAGCACTAGAGGCGCTGCAACACTACACTAAAACTAAAGATGCACAATGGCAAAGATTTAAAAGAATTGAGACTTCTTTTACATTTCGCCTGCCTTGTCGTCAATGATAACATAGGCGACAATGTCGTTTATCTTGTTATTAGAGATTACATAAGCGACAATATTGCCTATTTAATCATAGAACAGGCTTTATGTAATATTATTAATACTCAAATTTGTCTTTTTGCTTATTAGTTTGTTTCCGTTTCATTCAAATTATTGATGTTGAGGACTGACTTGGCTGGAGTTCGAACTGAAGCTGTTGAAATCATTACATGCCTATAACCTTGCTGTAGAACTACCTATAACATCGACAACAAGAGGTCAATATATTAATTTGTTTGATTGAGGACAATATGTATTGAGGACAAAATGTAAGACACTGTCGCTTATATTTTCCTCAATAAAATTACATTGAGGACAAAATCTAAGGCATTTTCGTTCAGCTTGTCCTCTACAATGTTACTACAAGACATTATAGTCGATATTGTCCTCATCAAATTTGGATTGATAACAAAATTTAAGACATTATCGCTGATATTGTTCTGAAAAATTTAACAAAGGTCTTTTCCTCCACAATATTACTGGAGACAAAACGTAAGACAGTATTGTCCACATTGTAATCAACAGAGTTGGATTGAGAACAAAATGTAACACATTTTTCCTCATCTTGTTCTCTACAATTTTACTGAAGACAAAACGTAAATCACTGTCGTCCATATTGTCCTAAACAAGATTGGATTGAGAACGAAACAGTGACGCTCATATTGTCCTCCGCAAAGCTATATTGAGGAAAAAATTTATGACATTGTCACTCTTCTTTTCCTCCATAATTTAACTGAAGACAAAACACGACACTGTCGCTCATTTTGTTCTCAAAAAAGTGAGGATAACTTTTACACATATCCGATTTCAATAAATTTAAACTTGTTGTAAGGCTTATTGAGAGACATACACTTTGTTTAATTGAGATATTCTTAATATTTTCAGAGTTATTTGGTTTTGAATTTTGAAATTTTGGTTTTTGGCCGCGACTTTGTTCCTAATTTCATAAATATCTCCGGTAGTAGCATAGCCAAACCTTTCAAAAAAATATTTTATGATTTTAAACAAAATCCTTGATAATATGCAGAAGAAATTTTCAAGTTATCTCAATTCATGTAGCCGTGAAAAAAATCAAAGTCAAGATTTTGAAATGAGGGTGAAAAGTGGCTAAATTTTGACAAAAATTAGCCTTAGTTTTGAACGTTTTTCTCAAAAATTTTCCAAAACTAAAATTTTTTCTGCATTTGAAATTGGACAAATATAGTGAATTTTTCTATGAAATTGTAAATTAATCGCTAAGAAAAAAAAAACTCCCATCGAGTTTTTAAAATTTCTTTAGAAGTCATATTAGATACATTTAATATAATTAATCTGGCTTTTAATTGTTACCCGCCCGGTCAAAAATGTGTCCAGTAGAGCAGATTTTCTAAAAATGTAAAATTTTTAGAAGCGTTTTATTAAGCTGCATGAAAATAGTATAAAACTTCATTTTTCAGTTTTTATTTCTTTACACTGAAATAGGATAATATTTGTAAAAGTTATGAGGCCACCGTGTGCTTCAACAGGGTGGTCTAAGTTTCATCATTCGTAAAGCTTAGGTCCTCCTCTATGATTTTCACATACATCATTTTGTAATCGGATTGCAAGTTTCAAAGATACTGACTTATTACCCTCTTTTCCAATTGGAGCCACTGTGCGTCGTAAGTCGGCTGCGCCCTGTTCTATTTAATTTTAAATGGGTACATTAGGGAGGCATTAGAATCTATGGAGGAAACTAAGTTTTAGATTTTCATAAAAGAAATCACCCTCTATTGTGGGTAGAAAGTTCGATACTTTTTCGCTCCTTCTAAAAATTGGCAAGGGTGCTATTTTAAATATCCAAAAGTTTTTTTTTTTTAAATAAACCCTTTGCTTTCATTTTGGCCAAATCTGCACTTATTTTTGACTAGTCTTTCAAAATAATTTTTTCCAGAATTTAGAAAATGTTTGCAACGGCCCTTGAAAAAATACTGAATGAACAAAGTGACCCAATAAAAAATTGTCAGCTTAAAATTTTGCAAAAAGTTTTTGATTGAGTTATTTTGATCCCAAAGTGTAGAAGGGTTAATGCTGTGAAAGCGTAGAAGAATTAATGTGTGACAAGTATGAAAATAATTAAGCATAAAATTGTGTTTTTTCTACTATGAGCCTGAAATAAATAAACCGTCGTCCCGATTTGAGTACAATGAAAAATGGTCACGTTAGCCATCCGTCAGTTCAAAAGATATGTAAAATAAAGTACATGCATGTCACATTGTGTAGGATGTTACGCCTACATAAATCTGCTTTATTAATTTATTACGCCCTCTATTATTATAAGCAGGGCTCGGACTTTCATGCAACTAAAAATCGATTGCAAGCGCTTAACAAATGCACCTAAAAATGAAAAAATATGCGCAAAAATATTCATTTACCGACGAACAAAGTACCAAAACTAAAATAGTATGAATATACATATATATATTTTTAATTTGTTATTATTCGGGTATGTTCTGTATTTCATGTGGGATTAAAATGTGTGGAACTATCAAAGCATTGTTGTTATAACTATTACTTTGCAACAACAATGCTATAATAATTCCGCACATTTTCATTCCACATAAAATGCAGAACATGCTCGATTATTAGAGAAAAAAAACACAAAACAAACATAATTTGGTCTATTATTTAATGCAACTGAAAATCAATGGTTACCAGGGTTCCCAGTTTTATTTCATACCTTATCCCCAATTTTCGATTTTTCGTCCCCCAAAATCCCCAAAATAGCTATTGCCCATCCCAAAAATCCCCACAGTACCTTAAAGAGAAAATCATATTATTTCAAAGAAAATATGTACATACATGCTTACATTTACTTATTTAATTAAATCCATTTATTTAATTTTATTTCTACATATACCCAGCGGTAAATGGAAGGAGTAAAGAGGTCTTCTATAAGGCCTTAACTAGCAGGATTTAGTACTTCCACTCCCGTTGCACATTCATATATTTTTTACACGCGATGCCATTGCGGACCAAGGCTTTCCTCGACCCATTACTCAGCAGGCCTGATTGAAGGCGTTCTTTGACAGGCTTATTTGCAGGTCATATGTTGCATGCCTGGATAAATGGAGGTAAATTTTTTTATCTGGGTATTTCTGTAGCGGCTTCTATATTTTTCATTATCGTGATATTTCATTTCGAACTCCTCCTTTTCATCATCAGGCAAAATTTTGTGTATTTATTAAGAAGTAATGGACATGATGTAGTAGCTGCAACATATACGACATAATAGCATCATGTATAATGCTTCTTGTACGTAAATTTCAGTCTTATACACAAATTATTTGCGAAAAAGGAATACGAGAATGTTTGTTATTTCTAAAGTAAATTTTTTATTAAACACAACGAAAAATCTAAAAATGGAGTACTCGTGCTGTTGGCTGAGTAGCTATCGCGTTTTACTACAAATCCTGATGTCTTGAGTTCAAGACTAGTTTCAGGAAAGCCAACAACATCATGTGGATTGGTGTGTTATTGTGTTGGTTGTTGTTGGACTGTTAAAGTAATGAAGGCATAGCACTTCACAGCAACCTTCTTCGTCGGTATTGTAGCAGAATCGCCGGCGAAGTAAAATAACTAATAAAATGGCTATACAGCTTAAAGAACTCATTGCCTCTACTTTACACCAGAGGGGCTTGCAATGCTGCTCTACAAAAAACGCGCAATTGCAGAGTTGCAAATGAATTAAGCTTTCTATCTCTCTCCCACTTCACCACCTGTGCCCTCTAACACTATCTCTTTCCCAAAGAAGGTAACACATTAATAAATTATCTGGTAGGCATTAATTGCCTGATTATGTTACTTCTCTTAAAAAATAAAAAGACGGGAGAACGAATATGTATCTTTTAGAAAAGAGTGTAGAGGCCTTCTAGAAAGCTATCCTGAGAAGGTAAAAGAAGAAGTAGTTTTGCATCTTATTTCAGGTCTTTGAAGACCTTTAAGTTTTACCGCTTCGTATATACATATACTTTGAGTTCTAAATACATATCTACATATGTATGTATGTATATAAAAAGAGTAACGTAAAAAACTCACAAGAATAAAACAATTGCACATGTATCAATATTCATCATATCAAAAACTTCAGAATCAAAATCTTCTGAATAATTAGTTAATGCAATTTTGTTGTACATGTTGTTTTAAGTTTTAAAAGTTTTAGCGTTTGAGAGGAAAACTGAACTGTTTTTGGAGTGTTTTTGTGTTTTACTGATTTACTATGCCTCTTTAAAGAGGTCTAGAAAGCCACACACCAGACCATAGTTGTTGGGTGACTGGTATGTTGAAATGATTTCGGCGGAAGAAATAGATTTCAAATCCCCAGCGAAAAAAGTGATTTTCCCCAAAACATCCCCTGCGGATTTTTACAAAATGTTTATCCCCAGTAAAAAAATCCCCTATTTGGGGACAAATCCCCAAAACTGGGAAAGCTGATGGTTGTCAGAATGGCACTAAATAGCAACTGAAATTTATAGCTCTCAGTTGTCAGTTGCCACCAGTAGTGTCGTTTTCAGCAACTGGCAACCCAACTAAGGCTCCTCAATCGCCATCCATAATCGGCCAATTAATATTTAAAAAAAAAATTGAGAAATATGCATTAAAATAATTTTCAGTAATCCAAAAATATGCATTTATTGCCAAAATATGCCCTTACCACCTAAATATGCAAAAGTATGCAACTACAAATCGATGTCAAACTACTTAAAATTTGATGATTCGCATAGATAATTACTCAATATGTACTTCTTTATATATCACCACAAAAACATGCATTTGCATGAAAGTCCGAGCCCTGATTATACGTCTAACATTGTACAAATACATACTTACATACATACATAAGTAAAATTTACCTTTTCGAGGGAATTTAGTGATCATTGGATAAAAGATAAAACTACACATTAATTTCCTGCCTACCTACTACGCCGCACAAAAAGTTATTTCCATTTTTTCTAGAATTAAAAATTCTGAAGTATGTATTAGTTTCAAAAAAAAAAAATCTATCTAAATTTCTTGTGTCAATCCAATACAGAGTATTTCAGTTCAACTAAGGCATCGACAATTTTTTCTCAAGTTTTATTGCTTAAAGCAATTTGGTTGAGTCATCAATAATAATTAGCATGACGTTCACAATATTTGAGTCAGTGTCAATTATGTGGTCTCATTTAAAGTTTTCTTCGATATCAAATGAAATTTACCTTTTAAAGTAGACTACACTATTATTTTTCGCTCTCATATTGTTGAATACAATTTTGTATTTTGATTGTATCAGTAAAAATTCTTCCAATAAAGTGATTGGCATTTGGTATATTATAGAAACCATTTTTCAAAAATTTCAAAGCATCTGCTGTATTTGAAAGCAGATTTTTTTAACGCCCCTCTTCATTTATTTTATGGCGTTTTATCGATTTTATTTCAGCACACAAGTAAAAATGGTATACATATAATATTTTATGTATGTATGACGAGATCTGGGGTATTATGTGTCTCTAGTGGAATGTGATGTGATTCTTTGAGTGCAAAAAAAAATCCAATAAACTGGTTTTAGTCTTTATTTTATGTTATGTAGGTATGTGTACTCGTATAATTCGAAAATTTTTTATACTACTGCGTTTATATCTGCCACCTCCAGCTGCATCTCTATTTTTTGTTGTTTTTGCTTTTAGTACACCTCTAGGGTTTTCTATTTTTTTACTATTTAACAAAGTTCTTCTCAACATCATTATCATCATCTTTATAATCATGATTAACGTACGTGTTGGCACAAATCGTAGGCTAAATAAAATCTCTAAATGAACGATATATTTTATTATTGTACGCTTTAATAAGCAGGTAGTTAGTTGTGTATTTTACAAATGCCATTTTTACAATATCTATCCATAGTTCCCATGCCCATAAGCCGTGCGACTCGTAACTCATCAAGCTATTTGTATTTCAAGCTAACTGCCAGCCAGTTTGTTTGTTTGCCAAACGGTCTGACATCACTACTACTATTAACCCTCCTTTATCTTGCATTTACTTATGGTTTCACCATGTTTTCCTAAACTTGTATACATGAAGATTCAAAATATCTTTGTTTCTGCTCTACGAGTACTTTCATACAACAATGGCTGACGACTATACTAAGTAAAACGTAATATGTACATCAATTATACTAAAAAATAAATTTTTTTTCTTACTATTGTAATAGTATTGTATGGCACGATATTATATTACGTTCTACTTATTTTTATATTATTTTACATTTGATATCGTTCGTTCGTGTTTTATTTTGTATATCTAGCATTTTAAGAACTTTAGACCTTGACGAATTTCAAGAATTACAGCCAGCTATCGAGCTAACGTTTATACAAAAATATATTTTTCAGATTTTCGCTTTATAAAATATTAAATAACGCGGGTTGAAAATATGTAATTTTATTGTGTATATATAAGCTATGAAAGAGGGGCGGGCATCAAATCATATTTAATTGGGGTGCTCTACTGCATAAATGGTTAAAATGTACATAATAAATATAGTATATAATGCTTTCAAGTAACCATTTGAAAAGATAAGAACTAAGCGGGCGCACTGTAAAAGTTTTTGTTGAGCGGAAAAATAAATTGATAATAAGAAGGGAAAAGCTACACATTGAGGAGGGTATTATGGATTAATTGCATGCTTTGTTTGTAACTAGAGATGTCAAATGGGATTAATTTTTGTAAAACCCGGGATTCGGAATTTCAGAATTTTAAATCTCGGGATCCCGCGATTAATCGGAATTTTCCTTTTTTAATAAAACATTCAATTTATAAAGTAAAATATTTTCACTATGTGTATTCATAACACTACACAACAGTTTCGAAATTTTTTCAAAACTACAGGGCTCTGACAACCGATTCTGGTAGAGGAGACAAAAAAATACACATGTGTCGCCGTTTTGCAAGATCACACCGGATTTTTATTTTGGGGGTTAAAGTTTCCCCCTTTTGGCCTGTTCGTGCAGCATATCGGTACATGAAACTATGTGTTCTTTACATCTGCGGTGTAGGGTATGTTCAGCAACGCAAATAATTTTGTGGCATATATTAACCCTCTAACTCCCCCACACAATGGTCATAATTAGCTCTTTCCTAACAAATCGTAAAAAGCACGCCTAAAAAGAGGGAGTGCGGAGATAAAATGTTCCACAAAAATGTTGGACATTAAATTTTACGTTTTGCAATTGACAAACGGTGTATTTTTTGACTCCAGTCCAAAATGTTTTCATTCTTTTGTGCTCTTCAAATTTAATTTTTGTTTAATTCATATTTTAATGCTCTGTTTTGAACTTTTTTCGAGTTAACATTCTTTAACATGCCATTTCAAATAATGGCCCTTACTGTGTTTGGCAATTTTCGCCTTCGACTACGACACTTTTGTAATAGATTAAAGAAAAATGTAGCGTATTACAAAAATGTCGTAATCGAAGGCGAAAATCGCCAAACACGATAAGAGGGAATATTGTATTTAAAAGCTGACATTAAAAATTTATTATTTGTGAAAAACTGGGATTCAGAAATGCCGAAAACCCCGGGATTCAAAATGTAAAAGTCCAGGAATTCGGTATTTGTAAAATCCCGAAAATCCCGGGATTCGCCATTTGGCATCTCTAATCTCAATATGCGGGCAAAGTATCATAAGAATCGAGTGAGTAAAAGTAATCGAGAAATAATATTGAATTAGTATGGGCGTGGCACTGCCCACTTCTCTGATCATAAAATTGGATTGTCAGAGAAATTCATAAGAATCAAATTGAAAATGTTAATTTTATGTTCAATATAAAGAGTTTCAATGTATCATGACGTGTGACGTGGGAAGTAAAAAGGGATATTCCCCAAACCCCATGGAAAAATATATATATTTCCGCTTGACTACCACTAATTATATATTTTTGTAAATATGTCCATTCTAATAGGTAGATTTTGTAAGAAATTTCGTTTCTAAACGTTTCTAATTTGTATGAAAAGTAACGCAAAAACGTTTAAAACGATTTTTTTCTTTACAAATTTAAAAACGTAAAAAGCGTTTGTATTTACAAAATCTGGCCTTAAGGCTCCATTTAGCTTCCTTTTAAGGTGTCAAGAAAGCCCTAATTCTGTTCATTGCAGGTGTGAGTGGCTCTGAACTCATTTATCTCGACCAATTTTCTGGCAACTCGAAGTGTGGCTTGAAAATTTGCTACGGAGTTGAGAAAAAATTATATAGCATAATATATGAACAACACTCTGAGTTATCATTCTGAAAATTTCTACGAGTGATAGTCACTTAAATTTTTTCATTGGCTATGCTATGTTTGTATATTGTTGCCTGCTCTATTTGCATATTATTTTCATTTTTAAATTTAAATATTGTACTTCAAGCTGTTTTTCATTGAAATCGATTAACCCAAAAAAAAGAACTGAAAATAATACAATCAGTTAATTTCATCATACTCGTACTGTGAAACTTGTATTTGAAGTTTTATTATGTGGGTATATTGAGAGTATAATGACTAATAAATTAAAAATTCGTTTAACTCAATATCTGTTAAGAGTGGATGAGTCAGTATCTAGATCTGCTATATGAGTTTTAATTCTCAATTACGAAAAAGTACATAAACTATTTTTCGCAAAGAAACTTTACCTTTTAAGAGGAAGGAAGAGCAATAACTATAATATGTGGATAAACTGACATGTTTAGATTCTAAATTGAATTTATTGAATTGTAAGAAAATGATTTTATAGCCCTGTTGCCAGACCTTTTCCTTTAGTGGTCTAAAAATTCATCTAGGCGCACGGTAGTGCGCCATGCCGAACAGTGTGTATATTACCATTCGAGCTGTTTTAGCCCCCTCATAACTTTACTCCAGTAAATCATAAATATGGAACGCTATAAATCGAAGAGTCAGAATTTGTTAAATACCGAAAATCCTGGAATTTCCGGAATCCGAATTTTCCTTTTGGCATAATGGCTAGCTAATAATAAAGTTGGAATGTAGATGAAGATGTGAATGCTTAATCACTTTCACGTGCAGGAACGTGACTATTAAAACAATCCGACGTGAATGAACGTGCATGAGTACAATTTTGGGGTGATTGAATGCTCTGACATGTTATTTCACATTTTTTGGAAAACTGTTCGAAGATTTTGAAATGCAAATAGAAATTCTAAGTAATTTACAGCAAGTCGCTACTTTGGATCTTTATAATAAATAAATAATTTCGTTAATTTTGTAACGCAGTTTATTTTCCCAGCTGAGGTATGCTCTATCTGTCCGGGTTCCCCCAAGGTCTGCTTCCTTTGTTATAAATAATTACCCACTGTGCTGTCCAATTTATAGACAAAAGAATATTGCTACGAGAATAGTCGTCGGTTGCTTAATGACAACAAACGAATAATACGATCCGATGTAATAAATGTTTCGGCTGTCAATCGGCTAAATACAATTAGTTGAAAATCGTGCAATACATCGATATAAATTCTTCAACTCTGGAACGTCTAATTGCGACAAGCAAATACTACGATCTGACATGATAAATGCTCTTGCTCTCGATCGGTTAAATACGTTTAGGTGAATCGGCTAAATCGGCTAAATACAGTTAATGGAAAAACGTGCAATATGTCGCGATAAATTCTTCAGCTCTCGAACGTCTTACGGCAAGCAAATACTGCAATCCAACAAGATAAATACTCGAGCTCTTGATTGCCTAACTTCGATAAGTATAAACTACGATCCGACAAGATAAATACAAAGGCAAAGATACTAGAATAGACATAGAGAGAAAAAAACCACTGATCACTTAGCAGTACACTGATAATTTAACATCAATGTTGTGTCAAGTGTTCGTTTTTGACCCCATAACAATTTTCATCACTGTGATGTCAACCTTTAGATCAGCTGGTTAACAATGCCACTGATGACAAGTCTGTCATTAATGCAACAACGCATCGAGATCAGGGAAATGACTAATTGGCATCAATTTAATGACAAAATGTCAGCAATATGATGTCGTTGGTAGAAAACCCGTCATAACGCTGATGTAATTTGACATCAATGCTATGTCAAGTATCTTCGTTTTTGACCTAGTGACGGTTTACATCATTGTCATGTCAACCTTTACATCATCTGCCATCAATGGAATGATTGAAACAATTATAAATATTTATATTTTCTTACTTTTACTTGTTTCTATTTTAGTTTTACTTTTTGTTATTTAATTTTTTCTTCTAATGTTGGTCTTGATCCCACGCTCCTCAATTCATGCCTGATTTAATTTTACACTTTAATCATATATAAGTGATTTCGAATTGATGTCATTCCAGTCATAGCGCCGGTGATACTTAAACTATGAAAAAATTCTATGATGACGTTTGTCATCATATACATCAGATTGATGTCTGTTTTCGTTTTATTGATGACATTTGTCATGACATTGATGTCAGAACCGCCGGCGAAGTAAAAGAATTAATAAAATGGCTAAATTGCTTAAACAAAGTAATGGCCCTACTTGACACCAGAGGCCCTGCAATGCTGTTCTACAAAATAAAAAAAAACGAGCAATAATGGAGTTGTAAATGAATCAAGCTTTCTATCTGTCTCCCTTCACCGCCTGTTCTCTCTACACTATCCCTTTCCCAAAGAAGGTAGAACATTAATTGATTAACTGGTAGGCATTAATTCCCTGAGTGTGCTACTTCTCTTAAAAGTAAAACAACAGAGAATGCCAAACCATCAAATGAAAAACACGTGACTCTGCAAAGAATTGTAGATGGTATTCAACTCTACTTGACTGCGAACTGCCACATTGGTGGTGAGGTCTAAGCGATGAAGAACTCGTTACATCGATGTATGTAAGTTCAACCTACCGTGCAGTAAAATTTTTCTTTGTCTACATGCTTTACAAATTTTCTCTAAATAAAAAATACAATTTAATTGAAAAATTATATTAAAAACGAACTTAAGCTAAAATAATTAAAATTCTTTGGTTAAACCCATACAGTACGACAAAAAAAAAATCATAACTTAATTGCTATTTATATTTCTTTTGTAAAAGTTTGGAGTTTGCGCGCATTATATGCGAGATTTCAAGGAAAATTGTCGGCTATTATTTTGCAATGCAAAAATGTTTTTTAGTCACTACGTGCTGGCAACATATCGCTCATTTACTTCAATAGTGTCATAACTCAGAAAACGTGATTTTTGAGTTAATAATGCAGAATTGATCATCATATTTTTCTTTATATTGTGTAACAATTTTGTTAAAATATCTTGTATACTCACCTCCTGAGAGAAGAATGTATTTACAACTTTTATTTTTTCATTAAGTTGTACCTATTTTGTGTAAAATGAAAATTTTCAATCCGTTTTCTGCAAAACAAGTTTTTTTTGAGTTATGGCACTATTGAAGTAAATGAGCGATATGTACATAATGTAAAATGCTTCCATGCCGTTTGTCTCCGTGAATATGACAGTTATTTTTACCCAGATACGGCGAGTTGGAAAACTCATATTTCTAAATAAGTTTATTATTTTACACTATCCGTTCGGCTTCTGTAGAAAATGCAACCCTGATCTAATGAGTTTATGGAAAGTCTTAAAAAAGCAATAATAACACATTATATCAGGGTAGCTTTTTGTGCAGAAGTCGAACAGCTTGTATAATAGTCAAAAACAGCTTAAGCACTATCCATTTTCCATTAGCAGCCGGAATCACTGAATTATTTTGTTGTTGTTGTTGTTGTTTATACATACATATGTAGTATTTATGTAGGTATTTTATGTAAAATAATTTTCCGGATATGAAAAAAAGCCTATTTCACAAAAGTACTATTTAAAAATTATTAAAAAAACTCTTTAATTTAGAAATCGTAAAAAACTAATTATTCAATATTGTATATATGTATGTAATTACATATATACATACATCCATATACAAATATGTACATATACATACATATATGCCCAGCACACATTTGTTGATGATTTCAGTTCGTGAGTCTGCACAAGGCGCCGAACTCGGTACGAAAACCTACCGAAAATCATGTGAGTGGTTGACAAGAAAGCGAACCTCTTTGTCTGAGGAGATTCTAAGAACTTTGCTGATATGTTCAAGAGAATTCTGTACGAATTCTGAAGAATTTTCCTGCGAAATTCTAAAGTCCCTGTCCATAAGAGTCATCTTTTGCTTCTGCAACTTTCTTAAATTTTCTTTTGAAGTTGCATTCGTGTCCATACAATGAAATTCCTGCTGTGTAGCTTTTGCTTTTTACATAGAATTTGTTGTTGCTTAATATGACGAAGAGGAAAACAAAAGAGAGTTGCATGTACATGAAGCAGTGTACCCCTTGCCAATCTTCTCACCTCTCTCTCTCTCTCTCTCCCATAAAATCAAAAGTTGCGCAGAAAAAATTGACTCGTATGGATATAGACAAAGGAATTTTCGACATGTCTCCACAATTTCTGAAAATCCTGAAGAGATAAATATGAACTGTTATGAAAACTAAAATCTGACAATATGCAGAAGTGCCTGCTAAAAGGTTTAAGTCGTAGGTTAGAAAACATGCAGACTACATATTCTGTTAAATGTCTTAAAGAAAATTAAATTGCCTTCAGATAATGTGGAGACTATTCTTATATTAATCGGATATTTCAGAAAGTATGCAGAAACGTCGTACCCTAGAACGGCCGGCTATTCTGTCAAATGTCTGAGGGAATTTTGAATAATTCTGTTGATTGTCTGGTAAAGTCTCAGACGTCAGATATGTTGGCAAAAAATGTTTACTGGGTATGTATGCCAATACATACTTATGAAGGTATGTACTAGTGATGTTACGAATATCAATTTTTAGTATTCGCGAATACGAATATCTGAAACAATATTCGCCTAATTCGAATACGAATATTCAATCTAAATAGTTAGTACCACTTAATATTTCAAATTTAATTGAAAAAATCTACCCTTTGCGTCAATAACAATAAATTGAGAAAAACTGTCACAATACTATAGGTATTTAACATTATGATGATATTCCGATGACGGAATTTGAAATTATTAACTTAGCACCTGAATGCCATTTTTTTAAATTTTTGGTGGAAATAAAGTAAATAAGGGAAAATACGAGCATCTTTTACCTATACCCAGGCAATATTTAGTGACACCAGCGTCGAGTGTTCCGAGCGAGCGAATGTTTAGTGGTGCGGAACTTATTTACACACCGCGCAATAGGCTTGATGGAGAAAACACTTCAAAACTTTTATTTTTGAAGTTCAACATTCCTCTACTGAGCCTTGAGTATTACTTTAACATGATTAATAAATTAATTTAACAGGACTTTACTTTTTAAATACCATGTCGTTGTGAAATATATTTTGTTTCTTTTTTCTGTATTAAAAGAAGATTATTGTTTTGCGTTACAGACAAATTTTTTTTGTAAAAATTACTATTTTTTGTTTAATTTTCAGTATTTTTTATGTATTATTTTTTGGAACGTATTCACAAAATATTCGTGAATTATTCGCTTGAATTTGGCGAATACGAATATCATGAAAGAGGCGAATATTCGGCGATTCGAATACGAATATTCGTAACATCACTAGTATGTACCCAGCGGCGAAAAGAAGTAGTAAGCAGGCCTTCTGGAAGCCATTATTTGGCAGACACAAGGCCTTAGTACCGCATTCCATACTCATATATTTTTAACGCACGATGTCCTAGCCATCCAAGGCCTTCTGCGTTCCATTTTCAACAGGCCTGGTAGAACCCCTTCTTCTTTTTACTTTCTGCATTTTTATCTAAGGTTTTTGTGTTTGTTGTTTTTTCTTTGGAATGTGATTTTTTTGTACCGGTTTATTTTAGTTGCTACAAACGTACTACGTGTACATGTAAAAGGGAGTAGGTAGGCCTTCCATAAGGCCTTCCATAAGGCCTTCCTGAGAAGGCAAGCGAGTATGAGTACTGGATCTAAAAAAGGTTTAGGAAGGTCTTACAGAAGGCCTTATAAATGAAGACCTACAAAAGTTTGCCGCTGGGTAATTAATTGTCTTATCTTTTAAATACTTTAGCGTCTTCTTAAATTACTACTCATACCTTTATACATAGGTAATGTATCTATTAAACATTCTATAATTTTTCTTTTATTTTATAGCTAGAATGCCTATTATTTTATATTATGTATGTATTTAAAATTTCAAATCAATTTGCTTAGAAATCAACATTTGTTTTCAAATTAAATAAATGCACATGTTGTAGGTACATAACTGTTAGCCGCCTTTTTGTTTTTGCAAAACCAATGCAAATTGTTAAAAAAGAAAGAAAAAAAACAAATAATATTTATTTACTATTTATTTACCTTCTCTTAGTTGAAATTTGTTGTTGGTGTAAATAAAATCCACTCATGTACATGTGTAAATCTCAAGACCCCGTTTGTTTATTTGCTTTATTTTATTATCGTTGTTGTTATTGCTATTGATGATGTTTATATTGTTGTTGTATAAATGATTGTTAAGTGAATGTTTTACATACACATTCATACATTGACTTTCACATAAAAATCGTTTAGTGTTGTTTTTTTTACTCTTATATTTATTGTTTTTTTTTATATTCTATCTTCTTACACTTTGATTCATACTCGTATAGCATGCATTTCAAACAAATCGTTCATTGATACATTTATGTATGTAATGTACATAAGTATGTATGTACATAACGAGTACATACTCTTACTGTAAGCACACAATTTCCATCGAAACCACGAGAGCGTAAATAAACATTGAGCACAAAACACGAAGAGATAATATAAATTGTAGTGTGGGTCTTTATATGAACCGATTTTATATAAAAATTTTTCTTTCTTCACAAAACAGTATATATAACACAAATATTTCTTTTTTTTTAATGTCTATTTCGCACATCCGATATAGAATTTTATACAAACGTACCCAACGACTGCTCAACACAAAATGAGACGAGCTAAAAGACCCAACAAACACACGATTTTCTACGCCTCGTACATACCAATAATCAAGCCAAAACTATAGCATTGGATGATGTTGTTAGCAGTACGTTAAAACTTAAACAAACACACACTCGCCATATAAAACTGATTCAAACATCCATGCACACACATATAATACATCCACACAGATACACACACGCCCAAAAACACATCTGAACTTAAAAGCAGTTGTTGTACGTACGACTGACAAACTGACTGGCTGCCTGCGTGCAAGTCTGTCTGTCTGACTATCTGAGCAAAGGGAAAGAAAAATTTTTATAATGTATAAAACCCAATATACCAACCATACCAGGCAGGCTAGGCAAGACCAACCGAACCAAATAAATATAAAAAAGAAACACACACGCTACACACATACAAAGAAACTGAAAACAACCACTCGACACACGAACGATGTTTAAGCAACCGAAAGAGATATTGCGCGACGGTGAGTGAGACCTAACGACCGTCTGAACGTAGTGGTGGTGTTTAATACCCTGCTTACATACTACAGCTGGGTAGAAACTGAATGGTAAGTGAGCATGCAAACAATATTAAGAACAGTCATACTTGGTTAGTTTGAATTTAATGTGAAGTTGGGTTCTTAGCAATTTTATATACTAATGGAACAACTTGAATAAATCCGACAAGTGAAAACGGCAACATCAGAAAATTGACATATTTTTTAAACAGGCTAAAGCTCTAAAAATTCAATAACATGTTCGTAAACTCTCTTTTTCCAATATGGCAAATCATTTGTTAGTCCTTTCCAGGACAGCACCTTAAAATTGTTTAAGTTTGAGGAACCCTTTTGAAAAAAGTACGAGAGATGTAGTGAGCATACCCGGTTAGAAACAAATTCTTTTAAATATATGTTTCAGATATAAAATAATAAAAAAATAAATTATGAGCGTTTGAGAATGAAACTTATTATTCATTTGGAATTAAATTTTAAGTGGATATAGATATAATAATCGACAGATACCACTGGCAAACATCAGTCAGTGAAGACACGCACCATCTAGCAAAGACGTTAAAAGACTTCTTTCGGAAAAATAAATGTATTATATTATATGCGATATACGAGTACATACATATAGGGTAGGATGTCCCCTACTCATGCAATGCATTGTGCTGGAACTAGGAAAATTGGTTATGGGAAGGAGGATAGAGGGAGTAGTGTTTGTGGACATTCAATTTGGATCTTCCCAGACTGAAAGTGACATGAAATATCAGTACAGAAAGTGTATTTCCCATATGAACTGTTCGGCTTACGAACGGATCTTCTCTGAAATGCGTAGTGCGATTCACTGGCGTATGGGTCACAAATAGATGTCTCTTAATGAAGAACGTGTTGTTTGCAGTATAGAGGGGATTTCCGGTGCAAGTTCCCTGATTTTTTCGGAACATATTCTACTGTAGTATCCATAGAATAGATAAACAAGCTCAATATTGCGACCATGCTTCAGTGAGTCAATAAAGTTGAGCTACCCTACAGTCAACGATAAGCTTCTTCGCTCTCTCCTGCACGCGGTTGAGTTACTTCGAAATATACTTTGAAGCACCGAGCCATACATGAGAGTTGTATTCCATTTTCGGTCGGATAAAAGCGGAATAAGTATTAGGGAGATCAGATGAGGTGAAGCATCTATTACACTTCCGTAGAAAACCGAAGCACTTGAATGCTTCTTTCGAAACTTGCTGATGCCGCGATACCTATACCGCCCATATTTACAGATAGAGCAGCATGCTCGGTCATACGTCTATACGTAAGCATACAACGAACATTAAACTCGATCCTATTCGTCCATTTAATAGTCCAGTAATAGTGCAAAATGAAAGCGGCGGGGCACAGCGCAAGGTGGTGTTGATATCTAGTTATTAACTCGATCCTTCTTAGATTAGACAATGGAGGAGTTACATACCCAAACCGTGGCATATGTGAATGATGTGATATTAATACTGCCCTCCTAAGAAAGAAAGTCACAAGCGCGAACGAGTTTCTAATTTTGTGTTAAGCTTAAAAGCCCCATTGTCAACTGTAAATGACTGAAAAACGTTAAGCCAAATGGTCACATCTACCACTTCTTAGTTTTGTTTTCTTTTTTAAAGCTAAATATCTCAAAACTACTAAAATGGGAATGCGACTTTCTTTCTTAGGAGGGCAGAATAGTACTGGGAATGTTTATGATAACCATGGCCAATGCTTTGGGTACTCTCAGTAGTTAGACTATAGACTATGGTATAGAAGTAAAGTATTGATCGATTATGGATAGATAGCAACCGATTGCCAACTTCGAAAAACGGTATTACGGATGAAAATAGCCAACTGAGAGCTGTCAGTTTCAGCTGGTATTTAGTGCTTTTCTGGTAACTGGCTCGAGAAGCAACTGACGTTTCTATAATCGGCCCATTATACTCTCGCGGCTAGAGAACCACAAACTATCCCTATTGGAGTATTAAATATTATATCTATTTTAATTTAAAGCAAAATGTTCATAAACAAGTTTACTCTTTTATGTGGTTGACATCAATTTCAAAGATTATTTTCTAACTGTTGGTGACATAGAATAGCTCCCAAACTAACCACTTTAAGTACTCCATGCAGAAATGCAAATGATCTAACGCAAATCTGGACTACATGATCCAGCCCTACGACATCATCGCAATGTTAAATAAACCACGTTAATTTCATATTTTTGGACTAGTTTGCGACTGCTCCTGATCCCTTATGGAGTACTCATCACACGCTTGTATGGAGTAGAAGAGAATTTTGTAGGGTATACGTTCAAGATCAAAGCTCTACTTATATCAATACTCCCCCATGGGTGTACAGTTCTGCATCTTGGTCACTATCCTCACCTGGCTCCTGTACTTTCTGCCGGAAAGGATGATTCGAACTTTCACTGGCTTAACCTTTGGCCGATTACGCGTAAAAAACGTATATCGTACTATCTCTAAAATAACTATCTCTAAAATAACAGAGCAATAAGCGTGCATATAAGTATCCAAAAGAGTTGGGGTTGCCTACGCTAGTCTGGTTATTGGTGATCGGCACCTAAAGTTATCGCCCTTGAACTTTTTTCCGGCCTTGCCAGTGGCTATACACTGGTACCACGAAAACCGGTGGCCCTACAGATTACCTGCCCCCACAGGGTTAGCGATCTTCTACGCTAGCGCATACCCCATTCCAACACGGAATGATGGGTGATGATTCTGTGACCGGCTATTATTTGAGGTATGTTTCGGGAGTCGACGTGGTTGTGATTAAAACCAAAATCGCTGGGAGAGAATTTTGGTTAAATGGTTGATACTCACCCAGGACTAGTGACTGGTTGGACTTCGTGCAGCCAAACACGTCTCATTGTGATCTAATATGAGCTATTGAAACAGAAAAACGATACCGGGGAAGGCAAGTTATCTGACTTAGTCTAGTTTAATGGTTCTTTCTTTTGTATTGCTCGGCTGCTCATTGTAAGCTGTTAGTATGGTATGAGAATCAAAATAAAAGTGGTTTTTAAGGCGTGCATAGGAGCTTTGGTGAATGCTTAAGTTCACCTGTTGTTGAATGGAAGGGCAGCTAATGATGTCAATCTTAGACACATCTGGACGAAAGGATAATCCCCTCTGAAGGTACTTTTGGTCTAACTCCAGTCCATGTAACAAAGACAATTGATATGTGGACGTAGAAGAGAACGCAGAACTGACAAGTACTTAACCTTTAATACTTCTGTAACGTCATCTTTTGAGGGTAGTACCAGTTTCAATGAGATGGCAAATGAATGAATGCTCGGATTAAGATATAGCAAACTTACAGAAGCACATACATATACCCTTGATTTATTGAGTCCAGTTAAGCAGAAGGTGCCATTTTATTACACGCAGAAAGGTCTTGAAGTAGCAGACTCACTATTTGAATCTTGCCGGACTAACTCTTCGTAGACAGATCGTAATATTTGCTTCCTATAGTAAGACGATCAGGAGCTGAATAATTTCTCTGGACATATTGAAAGTTTTCACAAACTATTGTAGTTATCCGTAATTAGACGATCGCGAGCTGAAGAATTTATGTCGACGTATTGCACGTTTTCACAAAGTGATCGTAATTAGTTGATCAAGAGCAAAAGTATTCATTTTGTTGGGCCATAGTGTTTGATTGTCGTAGTTAGACGATCGACTGCTACAGAATTTATCTCAATGTCTATATGCATTTCGTTGGTGCTTTACCAAATCATCAGTAGACTTCAGCCATATTTTTGAAAAGTTGCAAAACTATTTTCTTATGCACAGACTTTCAAAAACCATATCTCAAATAAATGTAATAAATGCAAACTATTCATAGTTATTCGATCAAGAGCCGAAGAATTTGTTCTGCTCGATCTTCTAATTACTTGTCGTAATTAGAAGATCGGTCTGAGGAATTTATCTCGATGTATTGCATGCTTCCACAAACTATTCGTTGCTAGTTGATCAAGAGTCGCGGGATTTGTCTTGTCAGATCGTAGTATTTACTTGCCGTAATTAAACAATCGAGTCCTGAATAACTTATCTCGATATATAGCACGTTTTCACAAACTAATCTGATTTAGTCGATCAAAAGCCGCAGCACTTATATTCTCGGATCATAGTATTTGTTTGCCGTAATTAGACGATCGAGATCTGAAACTCGTTTCTTGTATAATAACGGAAGTTTCCCATGTTAATGTTCTGTACATTTGGAACACAATTTATCAATACTTAAAAATGCAGTTCTTGATGAAATAAATACATACTTATTAAGTAAATTTTTTTCCAAGAATTAAAACAATCTTTGAATTCGAGAACATTTCATAGCATATCTTATAGTATTAACAACAATATCCAAGTTCCACTGTACTTACTGCAGAGTAATCACAATAGTAGTATTCGAAATAGAGGAAAGTAAAGCAAAATCAACTGAGTATGGAGATGTTGATGATAAATGATATTTTGTGAGGGTAAAATATTATACATTCTACTCTTACTCGACTGCTGACTATAAGACTGGGTTTGGCAAATGCTTATTACATTTGCCTGACATACTTACGTTTTCGAAAGCAGAGTGTCTCAGTCGTTAATTATCTGACAGTCTGTTTGTTAGTCGTTTTGTCGGTCTGTTCTTGAGATACAGGAAAAGGTTTAGCTTTTAAGTCGTACAGAGAAAAAAAAAGTGGTTAGTTATTTTTCGGTTGGCTGTTTGCCTGATGTTGAGTTCTTCTATATATTTTCAATGCCTTTGGGTGAAGATAATCTTGATATTTTTTCTAAACCTCTCATTGTCTTCACTACAACAATGGCGACGTCGTAGCCATAGCGGTCGATGATGATGAATGACAACGTCGACCTTTATTTCATTATTATGTATTATTTTTCTTGCTTTCAAAAAATTGAATTTCAGTATGTATACAGAAAACCAGGTACCATAAAAAATGTATCTCTACTTTTTGAAGATTATTAATTTTTTTTATTGAGCCAATCCCTCTGGATATTATTTTGAAGCTAAACATTTTAGTTTTCAGTTTTTTTTGTTGCCGTTTGGTTTTTATTTCATTTTAGAATCGTCTGTATACCAGGGTTTTAATTTACATTTTCTGAGTAAATGTTATTGTGTATATAAGAACTCACTTTGTCAAAACGAAGCCCTTAAAATGTGCAATTTTACTCGTATAAGTTGAGGTTCTTATATTTTCATGCACCCTCCCTTCTACCGCTCGAATACTCGAGCTTACTAATACTCCTAAGACTCCTGGTTGGTCGTCGATCCGAAAGTGTACAAAAAATTCCATTATTTTTTCATACACACAGATACATTTGTTTCGTAAGATGAGTATATTTCCGCATACATGTGTATTTTGAAGTGTATATATATCCGGATTTCTATGTGTGCGGAATTGATTATGATTATGAAACCTTGTTTCTAAATAAAAAAAGAAGTATAGGGCGTTTAAACGAGGGCAAAACGAAAAGTCACTTTTCTTAGTCTGAAGTCCTTTAATGTTTGAAGAAGTTCATAAAATGCCATTATTGAATGTTAGTATCTTTATTATATGCAAATTTTTGTTTGCTGTAGGTTTTTAGCTATTCTATATGCCTGCATTTCATTAGAGCTAATGCTAATTCATCGGTAGATTTTAACCACCATGTTTGAAAAGTGTTCAAACTCGTATGCTTACATAAAAACTATCAAAATAAATATCAAAAGTCCCTTATTTTTTTATCGATGAGCTGGTTAAAGAAAAAGAGGCAAACTTTTCGATTGTAGCAAGAGTTGAATGGATTTTCACCCATATCTCCATATAAAATATTCAACGATTAGAATAATAAAAGGGTAAGCAAGCAAGATAATGAAAACGGAACAATAAGTGTTCGCCGTAATATGTTACATAAACTTACTGAATATACCAAAAATATATGTAAGTGTTACATGATTTTCTATGCTGATTCACTATAATAATGTAAACTCAGAAGTAAACTTTCAGAATCAATCGTTAAAAAAGAAATTGATTTTGTTCTACAGAGTAGTTATTGACTTCCATTTTCATCATTGAGAGATCATAAGTAATCGCTATAATTCTCTCAGAGGTCATGAACGATGCTTTGTGAGAGACAAAGCCTGATGCTATAAACACATTCGCCACAGCAGGCTACACGGCTACACGACTACAAATGCTGTTGGCAGCAATCGTCATCGTGTAGTCAGCTACTTAATTATTTTGAACACGGCAGCTACATCGTAACCAGCTGACATTTTGTTGTTGCAGTATATATTTCAGTGGTGCCACTTTCAAAAGTTTTACTTGTATAAAAAATTGCTTATTCAAAATGTTTTTACATCTCGCAAAATGTAAAAACAAGTCAATTTATTTCTTTAAAGCCTATTGATTGTTATGGCACTTTTAATACTTAAATTTTTTGATGTTATTTCTGTTTAATAAAATAGAATATTGACTTAAGTCAATAATACCAGCATCGTGGAAAATTAAAAAAAAACTCATGAGGCAGTAGCTTTTTTTAACCTTATAATTTTAGTGTAATTTTTTTTATCTCTTTTGGCTCCGGAGTTGGTTTTGAGTTGGTTCAAAACTTTTATTTTTTATTAGCCATAACTCCTAGAATATAGAACGGATATAACGATATGGATATCACTTCAAACTGCTCTAAGATACCTTTCTACTAGTATACAAATTTTTTAAAACAACCCATTCCGAGTGAAATGCAATTTTAAAATTTTTTTATCTGACTTCACGCAGAAACTCCGTTATCTTAAAAACTGGTCGATACAACGGTACATATGCAATGTGTGTGAAGATAAATATGCCGAGTTAAATATGTTTTTACGTAAATGCTTACGTTACAACATATTTAGGTGTGAAGATAAATATGTTATGACGTAACGAAATTGGAGTTAATAAGCTAATTATGTGGGAAAAAACATATTTAGGAAGTTTTTATAGATTTTTTTATTCGATTCTATTGGAATATAATTATATTTAATATAATTACAATTCTGACAATGATTTTCTGAAAAGTTTTATGAAAACTCATCTTTGGTCATACGTATGTATAATCTCTGAGAGATTTTGGCCAAAGTGGCCAAATGAAGGGTTGGCATGCAATCCCACTATATAGGAAATGACTAGTAGGATACTTTCTACATCCAATTTCATTGGAATCCCTGAATTGAGTTTGTGAACAATTTTACAGCTCATTTAAATTAATTTTTGTTCATACGTATGATCTCTGAGGGATTTTGGCCAAAGTGGCCAAATGAAGGGTTGGCATGCAATCCCACTATATAGGAAATGACTACTAGGATACTTTCTACAACTAATTTCATTGGAATCCCTGAATTGAGTTTGTGAACAATTTTACAGCTCATTTAAACTCATTTTTTGTCATACGTATGATCTCTGAGGGATTTTGGCCAAAGTGGCCAAATGAAGGGTTGGCATGCAATCCCACTATATAGGAAATTACTACTAGGATACTTTCTACAACCAATTTCATTGGAATCCCTGAATTGAGTTTGTGAACAATTTTACAGCTCATTTAAATTAATTTTTGCTCATACGTATGATCTCTGAGGGATTTTGGCCAAAGTGGCCAAATGAAGGGTTGGCATGCAATCCCACTATATAGGAAATTACTACTAGGATACTTTCTACAACCAATTTCATTGGAATCCCTGAATTGAGTTTGTGAACAATTTTACAGCTCATTTAAATTAATTTTTGCTCATACGTATGATCTCTGAGGGATTTTGGCCAAAGTGGCCAAATGAAGGGTTGGCATGCAATCCCACTATATAGGAAATGAGTTTAAATGAGCTGTAAAATTGTTCACAAACTCAATTCAGGGATTCCAATGAAATTGTTTGTAGAAAGTATCCTAGTAGTAATTTCCTATATAGTGGGATTGCATGCCAACCCTTCATTTGGCCACTTTGGCCAAAATCTCTCAGAGATTATACATACGTATGACCAAAGATGAGTTTTCATAAAACTTTTCAGAAAATCATTGTCAGAATTGTAATTATATTAAATATAATTATATTCCAATAGAATCGAATAAAAAAATCTATAAAAACTTCCTAAATATGTTTTTTCCCACATAATTAGCTTATTAACTCCAATTTCGTTACGTCATAACATATTTATCTTCACACCTAAATATGTTGTAACGTAAGCATTTACGTAAAAACATATTTAACTCGGCATATTTATCTTCACACACGTACATATGCATGTGTATAGTTTTATAGAGAACTTGTCATGCTTTTATTTGGTGTATACTTGAAAGCTGTCACCTATGAAATACGTAAGTTATAGTACTTTAAAGATGAGTTTAAGAGGTAAATGAATTAGTTTAATTACGAAATCTCATTTTCAAAGTGCCATAACTTCCGAATTTCATCGATGATAGCTTTCAAGTATACATCAAATGAAAGCTTGAAATGTTCTCTATTAAACTAAATACATGTTTAATTACCATAGCAACGGCCATTTTTTAAGATAACGGTGGTTTTACGTGAGAAGTCATATAAAAAATGATTTAAATTCCATTTTGCTCGCAATGGGTTAATGGATTTCAAAATTGTATATACCAGTACAAAGGTATTTTAGAGCATTTTGAAATGATAACTATTACTACGTTTACACGAGGACTATTCGCAAATAAGTTAATTCATTGTTTATATGGCATAGCAAAATACAAAAACTTGGTAGCACTTCTATAGAAGACTTTTGTATTTAAAAAAAAAAGTTGAAATGTATAAAAGAACAATTAATTATTTGTTTTAATTGTCATAATTTTCTTCTATTAATGTTTTTCTATTTATTGTTTTTTATTAACAAAGCGTGGCGGCACCAAACATTTCATTTGCAAATAGTGCGTTAATCGTGAATAGTTTTCGTGAGTTAACAAGTCGCAATAAAACAATTATATGGCAACAATTTACAGTTTTATTTGCAAATAACCCGTGCGTATAAACGTAATATATATCGTTTATATCCGTTCTCTATTGTATGACTTATGATCAATAATATATTAAAGTTTCGAACCCCGTAACTCCGGAATCAAGAGAGCGCCGAAAAAAATTACACTAAAAGTTTTAGGTTAAAAAGGGCTATTACCCTGTGATTTTTTAATTTTCAATAATGTTGGTATTTCTGACTTAAGTCAATATTCTATATAACAACAAAACAAATAAATTTATTTATTTAAAAATTCTTGATGCATATATATTATAACCTTTAAATTTTTTAATTTTCTTTTTTATTTTACAATAAAAATATTTCTAATCACTAATTTGCTTTACATATTTTGATATATTGTTAACACTGTTTTTGTTTTGTAGCCAACAAAAATAGAAATTAGTTTAATTTGACTACACCACAGAAGTAGCATGGACAACAACCTGCAGTCGTGTAGCCGTGCAGTCGTGAAAATAATCATTTTCATATACACACATGTATTCTATTTTTGACAGGTTGTAGTCGGTAGCCTGCTGTGGCGAATGTGTTTAATGCATGGCGGTCAACTGTGACAAGACTATTCGAGTACCCTTCTCTCTTAGGAGAAAACTTGGCCTGGGGACAGTCTCTTTGAATGGATGCAATATTCCTTATTCGACCGACGTCAGATACTTGGGAGTTACTCATGGTAGCAGTTTGACTTGGGTCCGAAATTTTCTATGCGTATCACAGAAAGGCACTAGAGCGATCTGGGAGGTGTAGGCAGAGTTGTGCCGGCTGCACCTGGGGCATGAGCCCATAAATGGTCATGTGCATTTATACAATAGTTGTTAAGAAGAGTCGACAGGTTGCGCCAACAACCAAATTCTGCAAGGTTCGGAGATGGGCGTATCTGCTTACTACAGGCACAATTAGGTCCCGTCCAACCTTGCCCATTGATACCTTGTTTGAATTAAAACCCATACAATTTTTTCTAAGACCATCTGGGGCAATGGTTGCTTATAGGATGGGTCTCGGGAACATTGCCCGCTATGTCAGCAACAGGCACTCATCGATCCTGAGTACAATGCCCTGCAGACTGCTAGGAATGCCCAGTGACAGGATAAACTGTGAACTAAGGTTCGATACAACAATCAATGTCACAATTCCGCTTAGGGCCACGTTGGAGCAAAACGGTCTCACTGTGGATTTCAGAAGTTTATGTTGCTATACGGAATGGTCCACAATGGAAGATGGAGTTTGCACTGGAGTCTTTGGACCCAACGTAAAAATCTCTGCGCTATGGGCTGTGGCTAGGTATCCATCTACTGGATACCTGACCACAGCGAATATTCGGGTAATGAGGAAGCGGATTGGCCAGCAGGCCCTCCGCTGCTCAGAGCCCTTTTATTGCGTAAACTGGTCGACTGTCACGTCTCTAATCAAAGAAAAGGATATTTCGACCGCAAAGGAGGTGTGGCTGGTTTCTTCTGGCTTAAGGCAAGCCAAAGCATTGACGCAGCCATTTTCATACAGTGGCATTCTGAACTTCAACAGGAATGATTTACGGCTTTTTACTGGTTTTCTCTCAGGTCTCTTAGGACTGAACTATCCTCCGTGCAAAAGTAATAAAGTTTGTTCACCCTTGTGTCGTTTATGCTTGGAAGAGGATGAGAAAACGGCACACATTCTCTGCGAGTGTATTGTCTTATGTACCCGGGTAAAAAAATTATGTATAATTATATATCACAATAATTATATATAATGATATATAGTTCTATATAATTATATATAATTATATATAGTTCTATATAATTATATATAGTTTTATATAATTATACATATATTATATCATATTGCTTCAACTTTAAATAACTTTGATTCAACATGATTCTTCACATTATTTCAGTATCAAATTTACGTTGTTTCAATTTGAAATAATTACGATTCAACATGATTCTTCGTATTATTTCAGTATCAACTGCATTTTGATTTAACTGCATTGGAATATTAAATCAACATGAAATATAGTTATTTCAAAAGAAAAAATATTCTTTGACGGTTATTGTAAAATCATGTTGAATTAACATGAAACACCTATGAAGCAAAATCAATCACTACCGAAACATTTTAAATTAACCTTGTTTCCGACGATTTTAATGTGAAATTTATCCTTTGAAAAATTTAACAGTTAGCACATGATTTCCCATTAAGCTGTTTTAGTAGTTTTAAATGTTTTCAAGTATGTTTTAAATCTTTAGAATGGTGCGCATCGTTTATGGTTTCAAAAGTAATTTGCAGACCAACCTTCGCATGATATATAGAAATATGAAATGCAGATGGATATCGTGCCTCTGCCCATTGTATTTAAATCATATTTCAACTAACAGCTGCTGTTGACTCTGGTACCTTCTAATTTGCCCTCTCATAATTGATGTTGTTGCTTTCTCTTTCTGTTGTATGGATAATATTTTGGTATATAATGGGTTTGGGTATTCGATATATTTACGTACATATACGAGAAATTTAAATAATATTGCTATCAGCATTTTAATAATATATTGGGGCCTGAGAGTATAAAACATTTCTCTTTTTCATTTGGCCATTGAAACTAATGCCCATTATTATATGTTTGTATTATGTACACTGAAAACACGAATTCAATGACGAGGCATTAAAAATCGTTGCACGTCTACGATTTTTTCCTATACATATTGCTTTATTATAAATATTGTAGATTTCTTTATATACTCGTATTTTAGATACACAAAAATAATATTATAGAAAGAAATCAAAAACTACAACACGAACGAACAACTTTCAAATTCTTATTTAATTGGGGGGGAAAAATTAAAGTTTAGCGGATATATTCTCATATATGCAAGTACATATTATAATTGTGGCAATGACGCTTATAACCTCATTCCCCGAACTTTAGATACAGATGTATTGTTGCGTTTGTGTGTGTGTGCTAGTAAGCAATTTTTAGACGTAATGAAGAGGGGCCCGTATATAATTTTGCCAGTTTTCTGATTTTATTGATTTGACCTTAAGAAGAAAAAATTCATACGAGACTATTTGTATGCATTGGAAATAATATTTTAAAATACCGATAATCGTAATTGAATAGTAGAGAGATACAAATTTAAAATTTACCAGCGACTTGTATAACATTCTAAGAAGAATTTTTTAAAAATTATCTTGATGTGTTTATCTATACATAAGTAAACGTTTATTTATGTTTGTATGTTTATGAAAATATTGTAAATATTAAAAAAAACTATTTGTTTACTTACAAAAGTCGAAATAACTATGATGACTACGCTTTAGATAAATCATTGTGCAAATATTGTGTGGTTTTTGGCTTGAGGTCGTTAGTTTTAAGATTTCATTTATGAATATATGGGCATATATACATCATACATATATTTGCTTGTAGCTTAATGTCAGACTGAAAAGACGTAATTCAGATAAGTAACTACTAATAGATTCTGGTACAAGTAATCACAAGGAGGGAGCTAATTAAAAACAAAATAACAAATTAGGGCGGAGTAAAAACATTTTGGTAATAAACAAAACTTTTTTAAGCGGTAAGATTTTTTAACAACTACAATAGCACAATGCCACAAAAAAAATGCACCTCAAAAATTAGATGTTTTTTAAGCTAAATTGGGGCTGCTGAACACGAACATTTATTTTTCTTAAGAAGCGTTTTTGAGATATTCGTAAAAAACCTGGTTTTTCGCAGTTTATAAAGCTACATATTTCCAAAAATCTTGAGTACTGTTTACTTGAATTAAGCAAATTTTGCACTGTTGCATTGATTTGTTTTTCCTCTTTCAGTTCATATTTATACTGTGTTGATCAGATAAAAATTCACTGAGTTGCAAGCCTTTATATTTGAAAAAATTTATTTTTTTGCGTTTTTTGTTCCAAATTCACCATTTTGAAATGCTCCATTAAAGCAAAAAAAAAATCAAAATTTTTATTTCGACCCATATCTTAAATAAAATTTTGTCCCTAACGTACAAAAAGTAAAATTGTTAACATCGGGCAAAAAGTTAAAACAGATTTAGTTACAACAGATTTAGTGAAAACATCCGAATTTGAATTTTAATAAAAAAACATTTTTGTATGGAGTATGAATATAAGAAAAATACCAGTGGGGCAGAATTAAATATTTTGGAAATATATCAACCATTTCTATAGCCCGATTAGTATAAAATTTCACCTGTAGATATCAGAGCTGTGTTCTTATTTAATATTAGCCTCCCATATTGCTCAGGAGCAGAGGTATCAAGTGCAAAGTAGTGCACTTCGGTCATGTAAAATATTTCAACGCTTGTCATTTATTTCTCTGTTTCTTACTCGATTCCAAAAATTTCTTGTGTCCTTGTAGACCTTATAAAGTTCTACAAATAGTGATCTAAGCGGAAAAGAATTCTGAAGAGAATAGCAGAAGCTATCGAAACATGTCAGTTCAACCCTCCGTGCAGTCAAATTTTTCTTTGTCAACATGCTTCACATTTATCTCTAAATGAAAACATAATTTAATTGAAAAATTAAATTAAAACCGAACTCAAGCCAAAACAAATAAATTTCTTTGGATATAAACCCATACAGTTCGACTAAAACTCATTACTTAATTGTTAAACTCTAAAGGCACCTAGCAAAAAGGATGTATATGTTCAAATAAACTGTACAAAACAAACATTCACTCACTAGTACTTGTAATTATCAATGATAATTCATATTAGAATAGAGAAATAACAAGAAGCTTAACACAAGACATAAAGAAAAAAGTGAATATAAATAAATAACAAATGAAATACTGCTCTAAGGGCTAATAAATCAGTGCAAGTTAATCTCTCTTTTTGGTTTAAAATGTGTTTAAACCAGCAAATCTATAAATCAGTAAACGTATAAACAATATACTCGTATTAAACGCATTAAATTGGGCGTTTAAGCTACTAATACAAACCATATGTTTTTGATCGATATCACACATTGCTATTGTTTAACGTAGGGATAATACATGCCGAAGTGATTTACTGCTGTTGAGTTTAGACTACATTTAAATTTTAGTTTAGTTTAACAAAACAAGCGTTTAAACGTTCACTGATTTATGAGCCATAAGAGTGACACTATGAATTGATTAAAAGTAGATGATATTCAGCGGAAAAGAGCTCTGAAGATATTAGCGAGAGCTATCGAAAGGTCAGTTCAACCCTCCGTGCAGTCAAAATTTTCTTTGTCTACATGCTTCACATTTATCTCTAAATAAAAATATAATTTAATTGAGAAATTCAATTAAAATCGAAGTCAAGCCAAAATAATAAAAATTTTATTTAATTTTATTACTAAAGCGACTTAAAAAGGTAAATTTTGGAAAAACGTAGAAAAAATAAAATTTTTTCAAATCTAAAGACCTGTAACTCAGTGAATTTTGATCCGATCAACACATTTTGAAAAAGGGCTGAAAGAGGAAAAAATATCTATGCAGCAGTGCAAAACTTCCGTTATACAAATAAGCAGTTCTCAAGATTTTTGGAAATATGTAGCTTTATAAAATGCAAAAAATAAGCACGTGTTTCGCGAATATTCGAAAACCGCTCTTGAGATAAATAAATTAATGTGAAATTCGTATTCAGTGACCCCAAATTAACTTAGAAAACATCTAATTTTTGAGGTGATGGCAAAAAGTTGAAAATTTGTGAAACAGTGTAATTTACGAAAAAAAAAATTTCGTAGCTACTTTTAATAAAATAAGTGAGATCCAACCCACTACCAAATTCTCCGAAATCATGCATAACGTTGTCATGCATAACGTTGTTTAGTTGACTTAAAAAATTTCTTTTGTTTTTTTAATTTTTATTTATTTTTTATTTTAGTTAACGTTTTTGCTCTCTTTTTATAATTATGAAGAACAAAACACGTCGCTTCAATTTGGAGCATCTAGCAACAACAGGTAATTAAAAATACTGTTACATATACGTGATTTGGCTTAAGTTTGTAGGGATTCTATATTGTTTACAAAGACTTGACAAAAATTTTAAATCTAAATCGGTCGAGAGCCATGATTTTTATCTGGGGCCATGTCAGTCCTTTTGCTGATAATTCCATTTCCACCAACCTGCGCCATGTTATGCGTGGACGACCTCTGCTTCTGCTTCCCTGTGGATTCCATTGGAAACTGATTTTGGCTATGTCACCATTCTCTTTCCTCAGCGTGTGACCGATCCATCTCCATTTCCGTTGCATTATCTCTTTAGTTCTCTGCTAATCAATAGAGCGAATCGGTAAGTTCTTATTCAACAATTTTAAACTTGGACATTCAAAGGTACACTCTAAAACATTACTTTAAATTTAAGATCATATATTGTCTAAATTTGTGTTGAAAGTTTCTCCTTGTCTAAAATTACATCATTTTGTACACTCTAAAACATTACTTAAAATTTACGATCATATATTGTCTAAATTTGTGTTGAAAATTTCTCCTTGTCTAAAATTACATCGATTTTGTAGTTATTTTATTAAATAAAAACCCTTTCAAATTAAAGATATTTAGTCCAAGTGGAAAAAGGTAACATAAAGTTTAATAAGGCTGTGGCTGAATGGTAGATACGTCAAACTATCAGTCAGGAGGTCGCGGTTTAAACCTGCACGCAACCAATCGCTTTTTTTAGTAAAAACATTTTGTTGAAAAACAATGCGTGTGTAATTTTAGGTCGATAATAATCTGTAAAGTGTTGCCTACTATTATCGACCTAATTTTCAACAAAAGGGTTTTAGAGTGTAGTTATTTTATTACAGAAAAACTCTTTCAAACTAAACGTGGAAAAAATATAACATAAAGTATAATACGGCTATGGCTGAATGGTAGATACGTCAGACTATCAGTCAGGAGGTCGCGGTTCAAACCTGCACGCAGCCAATCACTTTTTTTAGTAAAAACATTTTGTTCAAAAATAGTGCGTGTGTATTTTTAGGTCGGTAATAATCTGTACAATGTTGCCGACTATTATCGACCTAATTTTCAATAAAAATGTTTTACACTCTGTGTGATTTTAATGAAGCTTTTTTTGTCAGTTATGAAAACATATGTTGTAAGAAGTTTGTGTAAAAATTTCAGAGAAAAATCTATAAGGGTAAGATCCTAGAGAATACTTAAGAAAACAATGTGCCAAGGACACTAAAAGTGTGTGCCGAAAAAAAAACGTATGTCGATAACAGTTGTTTACAAGCACACACGTAGACTTAAGCTTTTATAAACTGAAAAATGCTTGCGCACAAGTAATTATAAGTTTTTATTAACTGAACAATAATGAAAAAATATTTCGGAAATATGTTCAAAAGTACCAACGCATGTGGCCATGAGTTTTTTCAACGATAACAAATTACCAGCACGCAATTGTACGTCGATTTAGTTCATTAGAGCTAAAAAATTATTTGAATAAATAAAGAAGTTACGTTTTTTGAATGATTTGAACCAAATTCAGCCTTCCTTTAAGCACTTTGCGAATCTGTATATATCATCACTGGATTAAGACTTGAGTATCCAAGTTCTTCCAAGAGGTAACCCAAACACGCAGCTTCTTTAGTTGCTGCAGTTAATGCTACATATTCCGCCTCAGCCCTGGATGTTGCTACAACTTTTTGCTTCTTTGACTCCCAGGACACTAGACCACCTGCGAGTAAAAAACAAAAACCTGATTGAGATCTTCTATCAGTTACATTTTGAGCCCAATTTGCATCACAAAAGCCAACAAGTGGTTGCGCACAAGTCGTTTTCTAATCATTTGTAGGAATCATTTGAAGCCCGCAACTGATTAATCACTTGTTGATCATCTATGGTATTCTTAAAAGACTCCGTTTGCTGATATTTTCAATGCTGGGATTTTTGAATGTTTATTTTGCCCAAGTTTTTGGAACAGTACACATTCATGTTTTAGCTAAGTGCCTTTAGAGGTTTTTTTTTGTATTTACTATGGCTTATTTTTAATAATTAATTATGAATAAAATCAGAAGTTGTGGATCGATTTTAATAAACTATGGGTAATTTTTTGCAACATATTTACCGATGTATATGCTGCTAGAAACATAACCGATTTTTTGTTGTTTTTTGTGCATTTTTAAAAAAACTAAATTTTTTATAAAAAAAATTATAACAAATTTGCTTCTGCACAAGTTCCACCATATCTCAGAAACTATTGATTTTGGATTTTTTTAATTTAATTCAATGAGACAAACCGTTCCCCAGTTATATTAATATTTGTCGTGGAACTATTTTCTTTTTGACCGTTATATCTCGATATACCGTTATATCTCGAAAACTGGAATCAATATGAAGAAACTGAATACAGATTCGAACTCAGTGCCCCAAATAATTTACGAAAGAACTTAACAGTCCAAAAGTTACCTGAGTTTTTGAAAAATTCATCAAAAAGTTCGTGAAATATTCCGAAGAGAAAATCGCTATTTACATATTTGAAATTTTCAATTTATGATAGTACATGATAAAATATTTCTTTGTTTAATATACATATGTGTATGTATTAGGAATGCTAAACGGGACTAGTTTTTGTAAATTCCGGGATTCGGGATTTCAGAATTTCAAATCCCGGCATTCCGGGATATTTTCCGGGATTTCGAGATTTTTATTTTTTAGTAAAACACTCAATTTATAGAGTAAAATATTTTCATTATGTGTATTCTTAATAACAAGTATGAACAATTAAGAAGAAAAGCTAGTTTTAGTGTATTTTAATACACATTTTAATATATTACTGAATAGCAAAATATAAATTTTGGAAAGAGGACGTTACACAATTAAAAGTTAATTCATTGAATTAGGATATTATAAAACAAATTAGATAAAACAATGATATTGCTTCCTTAGCGATTGAAATTTCATTTCCCTCTATTACTGTGTTATCCGTTGACCAAATGACGCCACAAAAATGCTCTGAGTCCACTATGACCCGGTATTCAGCAAATCAAAGTTTTGTTGCCTATTTATTGCTTTTGTAGTTAGTCAAAGTACTCTATCACAAGCTCGGATGATGATATTTATGAAAGGAGAAATTACAGAGCTGCTAGGCTATCCGAAAAGATAGCTTTATGTGAGCCCTTAAGACTTTTATTTAAAATAATGACGGCACATGTTGGAATTATCCCAATTTTTGCCAGAAATTCGGTAGGTCATTTGCACAACGAAACAGATTTTTTAGCATTGAGTCCAAAGACTCGCGCAGCAATACCGGGTTTTCGATCTATCCGCAAACCACCGTATATTTCTGGAATCTACAGGTGAACCAACATCATCACACGTAGGCTTGAGTGCCCTAAGCGGAAACGTGACATAATATTTTCACTAACCGCAGTTCATGGCTTATGCTGTCATTCGGCAGAGCTTATAGTTCTCTTTAAGATATTGCCAAGAAAATCGCATAAATACCTGACATCCATAGAATGAGGGATATTGTCTCCATTTAACGATACTATACCAAAATCGAGTTTTCTCTTAAGGCTGAAGTAGAGCACAAGCATCATTCACGACGCCTAAGGGAACATAGTGATGATGGATGATACCCTTTGACAACCACAATATGTATATGTAAATTCATATATTAGTGTTATAATTGCTACTTTTCATTACGAGTTTTTACTATAAGAATTTTACTTAAAAAGCGTAATTTAAATATTTCGGCATTTCCGGGTTTTTTTACAAATCGTGGGATTTTCGGGATCGGGATTTTGGGACTGGCATCCCTAGTATACATGTATATTTGTTTTGTGGAATGTGAACAAAGTAGGTTTTCCTTTATTCTATTATCTCTTGTCTTATCTTTTGGGGCAATATCAATCTTAATAAAAAATTACTTTCTATGGCTTTCTAGGTACATACATATACGTAAACATCGAGTTAGCGGTAGTTTACAAATTTATTTTCACTATTTAATAGTTAGTGAGTGATCGTGCAAAATTTTTCGCTACCACCAATTTTTAGTGCTGAGTGCAAAAATATCAGCCTTAGTAGCGGTTGTGAAAATAGCGGTTATGAAAATAATTTGGTTTCCTGCTTAGTGCAACGTATTTTTTCTTCAGTAAATGTTAGTGAAACTCAAAAATGTTTCACTAAATTAAAAGCTTGAGAGTGAGTTTTCCAATTTTGCACAATCTGAGTGAGGGCAGATTTGTTTACTGCCACTCAATTTAGATATAGTGAAATAAAATGCCACTATCACAAATTTTATTTTTTGTAGTATGTAGTGCAAAAATGTTTCACTATCACTAAGCTGGTAAAATATAGCGACATGTAAAATTTCTCCTCTATCGGGATGTTTTGATGTAAAACTTAGTGGAATTTGAAATTTTCTTCCAAAAATGTTACGACAAGTCTAATTCTAGCATTTTTATTTTTTTGAAAACTTAAAAAAAAATATAGAATTTTTTCATTAAAATCGTATTTTTGAATGTAATAAGATACACATAAAAAACCAAATAACAATCACCTCATCTGAGTAATATCTAAAATTATAATTTTTAATTGTAAAACATCTGTTAAATTCAACTGATTCATAAAGGTCATTTTCCAAACAAAAATGTGAAGTCAAGTTTTATTTTTTGCTGAATTCTAAAGCAGCTCACGAATTTCACAACAGATAATCGCAATCTAAAACCTCTTAACCGCAAAATATATGTACATACATACATATGAACATATCTGTACGTCAGTCATGCCGAATCCGACAATTAGATAATTTGCTTGAGTATCTGAGACTTTTCAAAAATCTTTCGCAATATAAATAGATTTAATTACGTCTGTATGGCTTTTTATATATAATCTACGATGGCAATTTGAAAATTACTTCTCAAGTGCTGGATATTGAGTGAGATATAACTAATAACCTGTTCAGATATACGCCTTAATTGCGCAATTTAGGAAATTTACGCAATTAAGGCCTTAATTGAGCTCAATTTGCCATACAAGGCTTCAATTAACAAATTGAGCAATTAGTATTCAATTGTTTCATAAATTGAGTAAAGCTCGAAATGCAACCCTTTGTGACAAGTATGTTTACTGCGAAGTTTGTTCAGTGAGAAGCGAAAATTGTATACAGTGGCAAGCCCATGGTGTAATAAGTATAGAGATGGCAGTATAACGTCAGATGATTATTTTTTGCTCTGGTAATTTTGTGCATAAGCTACGTCAAACACGGGTTTTCTTTTGATAACCACTACACTCAAAATAAAATATTGGTAAATCTAACCAATTTCATAGGTTAGAATTGAGCCAACCCAATAAATACACTAAAAATCAACCAAAGAATTGTAGTTTAGTTGATAGTGTGTAAAACTACTAACTGGAAGGTCGCAGGTTCGATGCCTGCCAAGGCTTAAGCAGTAAATGTGTTTGTTAAAAAAAATTTTTTTTGTTTGTTTGTAATTTTTTGGGCTTGAACTTAGGTTCTCATGTTTATAAACCGGACGCCTTAACCATTTCAGCTAAGTCATCTTGTTAAGTACACTGAAAATAATCCATGCAACATTTTACGAAAAAAACTTTCGTAGTGACTTTTTTCGTAGAATATACGAAACTTTCGTATATATTACGAAAAAACATTTATGCAATATTTTTTTGAATTTACGAAAGCAACGAATAACTTTAGTAGACATATTTCCTTGTTAAAAAATATATTTGAAATGAAAAAATAAAATAAAATAATATTTATAAATTGACGTATTTTTCAAATGTAAATAAATAAAACAAATTTTTAGCTCTTATAAAATAAGTAGAAAGTGGCTCAGTGGGTAGAGTACATGACTTGAAATATGAAGATTGCGAGTTCTTGCCCCGGTTGAGCCATACTTTTTTCTTACTTTTATTTTTTGATTAATTTCGTACATTTCGTATATTTTACCACAGAATTTCGTGGTGCGAAATTACGAAATATTTCGTAGTATGTACGAGCGTTTTCGTGCATATCTTGCATGGAATTTTTTCAGTGTAAGGATAGCACAAAGTATACATAGACATGTGGTGACTTCTTTGACTTAAATACAGTAATTTTTGTGAAATAACTATTTTGGCTGTTAATATTTTAAATTGGTAATTTTAACCAATAAAATTGGTAACTTTAACTACAAAAATTGTTAAAAATGAAATTAATAATATTAACTATCAAAAATAATTTTATTTTTAAAACGTCGTTTTTCCCAAATTTATATTTTACAATTCAGTAAAATGTAATATTTCGGTCTTGAACTTAGGTTCTCATGTTTATGAACTTACCATCGTAGCTAAGTCATCTTGTTGAATAACGATAGCACAAAGTAACCATAGACATGAAATGACTTACAACTTTAAAAAGTAATTTTAACCAATTAAAATTGTTATTTCATAAAAACTGCAACAACAATTTACATTAAAAGTAGGTTAACTATTTTTATATTTATTTATTTTGAGTGTATCTAGTTTTATTGTTGTATTCGTTGCCCTTATGCGGCCACCTGTATACTTATTACACCATTGGCAAGTCAAATGCTAATTGAATAAGCTTAATTTACTATGTGTGAACACTAAATTTAATTGCTCAATTGAATTGTCCCAATTAAAAATCCATGTTTGAACAGGGTATAAGTGTTGTATGTCGACTGTACATTAAAATCTAACGAAATAAATAATATAAAATATCAAGAAGTCTTTAAATTCGTTGTAACACGTCTAGACATTGAGTTAAAATGTTAGTATTACTGTTACATAACTAATTCATTTAAATATCTATATAGATTTGATAACCTTTATATTATTTGTATTTTACGAATAACTAAAAAAAAATTACAAAAAATCTCAGAATTTCCACAGAGTGACTCCTACAGGGGTAAACTCTAGAACCGACCCCTCTTTAATTTTTCCTTTTTAAAATTTTTCCTGCATATACTTATCCCCTATCTCTACTCCTTAACGAGGCTCCCAAGCAAAGTTTAACATTTTATTAAATTGTAAAAAAATTGGCCCCGAAAGCTCCTAGGATATCCCTAGACGTGTCAAATGTATGACTGACTCCCATTATTTTTCTAGCCCCAACAGTGTTTCTTAACATACCTACCCCCTATCTCCATTCGTTATGGGGCTCCCATGCAAAATTTACAATACAGGCCAGAAATATATTGAAGAAAAAATCCCATAACTGCCTAGGAAACCCCACTAGGAGCGTAAAATGCATAAACGACCTCCATTCGTTTTTTGTTTTCAAAATTTTGTCAAAAATACTTCCATCTTATCTCTATCCCTTAAGAAGAGGGGGATCCCTTATAAATATTGTAGTTTAATGGAATTGTTGAATATGGCCCCTGCAGCGCCTACGATGCCTCCAGATGGGTCAAATGTAAAACCGATAACAATAGATTTTTGCTCTCAATTTTTTTAACAGAAAATATTGGTAAATCGAACCAATAAAATACAATAGAACCAACAAATTGCATTATAGTTTAGTTGATAGTGAGCTCAACTACTAACCGGAAGTTCGCAGGTTCGATGCCTGCCAAGCAGCGTTGCCAGTTTAGCCTTTTCGAGGCTAGATATATCCTCTTTTTTCGTCTTTTACCCTCGAAATTTACGTTTTAGCTTCGTGATCTTTTTTAGCCTTTTTTAATTTAGCCTCAAAAAGGCAAAATTTATTTTTTTCCATTTGTCATTTTCTTACTTTTCAATATTTCATAACAAGAATTTCTAATTATTAATAATCGGCAAATAATGTCGAATGTGAGTATTTGCGACAAGATATTTTCCCAATACTCATATTGAGGCCCGATAGAGAAAGCATGTGGCAAGCCCAAAAGGGGTTATCTCATTTGGGATCTAACCGGGAAATTGTTGGGATAGCCCATCTACAAATTAGTGACTTAACATAAGTTCTTCCCAAGTGGCAAACTATTGGGAACTTGTTGGGAAAATCTAACACAGATTTTTCATCTTCAATACAGGTGATTATTGTTGCTTACTTTTGTTCCTTGGATAGCTTTAGCAATTTTAATTCAATATTAGAGTTTGCTATTTTTCCGATTTGAAAAAATTTTTGCAAAATTTTGATATTTCCCCACAGGAAACCAAAAACATTTCTGCGTGCCATCGCAACTGGGATCCCAGTTAGAGCCCAAATGTGTGCATGAAGATTTCTAGTCTGGTTATTTCATTATTAAAAAAATTTAACTTGGCTTAAGATGGACTAATAGAGTTATGGATTGGAATTTGATCTTAATTAAAAATTACGCAACTGAGAGCTATAAAACTTTACAACTCTCTAGGTCAATCAACAGTTGAACGCAATTTACTTCAGCTATAAATACTTTCAAATCTTTTCAAGAATCGAATTTTTCTGAGCAGGTCAAAAGTGCGAATTTATAATTATTCAATATATTTAAGGCGAGGAACTTGAGAATAAAATATTTTATACAATATGCGTGAAACAAAACTTTCTTCGCTGTGTGGGTAAGAAAATTTTAAGGGTTCCAGAGGAATGTTTGAAAATTTTCGTAATAGAACTTGATCAGAAATATTATATTCGTGAGAGTGCGTGATGAAAAATTTTAAGGACTGTAAGAGGAAGCCTTTTAAGGGCCGATTCCCGAAAATAATTTAAATCGGTCTATACATTTTGCTATACATTAATTTTGGACACAAAAAGGGGCAAATTTCCTATAGTGAAATACAGAGCAGATTAAGAACAGAAGCCCTTGCGCAACTAGTTTCTACTATCCCTTGCAGCCAATCAACAAATGTTGATTAAAATTCTTTGAGAAGCCATTCGGAGTAAATAAGATAAAATGGAATATAGATGTTTTTATATGTGAGATTAGTATTATTTTTGTTTTAAAATTTGTAATTTAATAATGGCATCTTGCAATAACTTGAAGTTATCATTATTAAAAACTAAAATTTAAAACAAAGTTTTTTTAGCTTCTTATTTTGGGCGATCTAGTTTTTTTAGCTTTTGTTAAAAGGCGATTTAGCTTATTTTTTCGCCAGCTCCTGGCAACACTACTGTTAAGGGTTAAGCAGAAAGTGTGTTGGCAACGTTTTTTGTTTCTTGAACTTAGGTTCTCATGTTTATAAACCATACGCCTTTACCATCTCAGCTAAGTCATCTTGTTAATTAACGATATCAATAAATATACATAAAAATGTGGTGACTTGCTTGACTTAAATACAGTAATCTTTGTAAAATAACTACTTTCGTTATTATTATTTTAAATTGATAATTTCAACCACACAAATTGGTCATTTTAACCACAAAAGTTGTTAAAAATTAAATTTGCAATTTTAACCATCAAAAATAATTAACGTGTGAACAGTTATTATCATGAATAAAATGTGTTGTGAAAATTTCCGAATGTTTAAATTTTTAAACTCCAAATAATCTTTTTTTAATTTGTTTGCTTTCCAAAAACTTCACACACATGTTTTTAAAACCAGGTATGTTATTTTATTCACGTGGCGCTCATGAAAATTTTCACACGTGGAAGTCATGATAAAAAAAATTTATATTTTACAATTCAGTAAAATGTAATATTTTGGTCTTGAACTTAGGTTCCAACAATTCATCGCATGTTTATGAACTTGATGCCTTTACCATCTCAGCTAAGTCATCTTGTTAAATAACGATAGCACAAAGCAAGCATAGACCTGAAATGACTTACAACTTTAAAAAGTTATTTTCATCAATGAAAATTGTTGTATCACAAAAATTGCAACAACAATTTACATTAACAGTAAGTTAACTATTTCAATTGGTTAGATTTGCCACCATTTTATTTTGAGTGCAATATCTCCATTCGTTAACGGTGTTCCCATACAAAATGTAAATTTTTTATACATTTCTTTTGTTTGTACCACATGAAAATAATTTTACAACTTAAATTATTAACTACGTGACAAGTGCTAATGAGCCCAGTATTAATGTTGAAAAGGAAATGAGCTGAAACGCAAAAAAATTTTTATCGTGCGAAATGTCGTTTTGTGGCATGCTATAACGTTCGCATAAAAAAGGAAATACTGTCCATGGGCATTATTTCCTTTTTTATGTCCATGGGCATTATTTCCATTTCGATAAGAAAATAAACGTCTACCGGACATTATTTCCTTTTGAAAAGAAAAGTACTGGCTTTGCAGAGTAAAATGTTCCTGCATAGCCGGTCTTTGGCCGTGCTTAATAGCTTTTTGCTATAGGTATGTCTAATAGTGGTTTCGCTGAGTAAAATTTTTCTCTCTAGCCAAAATTCTTTGCCCCGCGAAGCCACTATTCGGCATAACCAGAGGAGAAAGTCCTTAAACCTGACCCAAGGCCGGCAATGCAAAAAATTTTACTCTGCAATAATATTCATGGACTTTATTTCTATTTTTTTGTGGACATTATTTCCTTTTCAAAATCAAAATAAATTCCGTTGATATTATTTCCTTTTGAATGTGGAAATAAAATCCATGGACATTATTTCCATAGACATTATTGCATGCCACCGTAGCACAGTGGCGTAAAGGCTGATTTAGCCGACCGTAACGTTGATGTAGTTGCATGTGCTGATCGTTTCTTTCACATTGAAAAGCTATGAGACAGAAACGATCAGCACATGCAACTACATCAACGTTACGGTCGGCTAAATCAGCCTTAAAGCTGTAAACGTATGAGTAATATGATCGTATGTGCTATCATATTACTCATACGTTAGCCAAAGAAATGCGAAATTCTCATTTCCTTGACGTTTTTTTTTCTGAATTACAAATTCTTTAAAAATGCCCGTTCAATATATCGTTGAAATATTTTAAATATAAGAGTAGCGCTATGTTTTTTAATAAGTAGTAAAGAAATAAGAATTAAAAACTGAAGGTTGGTACTACATATTTTTATGCATGTAAAATTCACTATATTCGTCTAATGCTGGATGTAGAATGAAGTAATTTTTCAAGTCTGTTCTTTTGAAATATTGAAAAGAAAAAATTTAACATTAATTTTAATTTTGTAACGTCCTTTTTCCGAAATTAATATTTGACTTTATAAATAAAATATTAAAGTTTTATTAAAATACATTGAAATTTATTCTGGAGGGGTATTAGCTAGTTCATATACGCATTTCATTGGGGCTAATGCGAATCGTCAGGAAACATTTACCAAAAAATCTCATAGAAAAACTAAAGATATTATAGTAAACTCCTAATCATACTAATAAGAAGTTTATAATATCAAAGTTAAAACATGAGCTCCATAATCAATCATGTTTTTTTATTTTCTTTACTTGCGTACAACGACCGACCAAAATTTAAACATTCAAAGCCAATTATCTTTGAAAGCATTTGGAATATCTTAATAAAAAGTGTATTTTCTTTGCCTCTTAATAATCTTTACAACAAGTTTAAATTTATTAAAATCTGATAATATTTGTAAAAGTTATGAGGCCAACAAAGTTTATCATGCCTCGTGATAGTCAACTTTCACACCCTTTAGCTCACCGTGTGTTTCAACAGGGTGGTCTAAGTTTCATGACTTTTAAAGATTACGTCCTCCTCTATGAGTTTTAGATACATCGTTTTGTAATCGAATCGCAAGTTTCATAGATGAAGAGCTATTACCCTTTTTTCAATTGGAGCCCTGTGCGTAGTTTTTTATAAAAATTTTCCAAACATACCGTATGGCTGAGTCTATGTACTAATTTAAAAATGGATATAGCAACTGTGGGATTATAACTCCGGTTCCAGACTTCCGCCGGAAATGAGTCTTGTACTGCAGGGCACACTTCCATAGGGGCTGTACCGGAAGTTTTGTCGCTAGTACCGTTCATACTTGAGGTCCCGGTCTGGACCGGAAGCTGGGTCGTTAGCATAGTTCATGCTTCCGCTTCCGGTGCGGATGGGAAGCTTTGTGGTATATACTTCTGGGTCCTAAGCAATATAAACAAATTTATAAAAAATATACATTTTGTGTGGGAGCCCCCTTAAGGACTGAAGATAGTAGATATGTTAAAAAAGTTTTGAGGAAGAAAAATTAATTGGGGTCGGTTGTACATTTGATCCTAAGGGCATCCTAGGTGCTGCAGGTGCCAAATTTAACAATGTCATTAAACCACCATATTTGCATGGGAGACCCCTAAAGGGTGGAAATAAAGGGCAAGTATGTTTGAGAAACTGTTGATGACAGCAAACTAATGGAGGTCGGTCACACATTTTATCCCCTAGGGGGGAGTCCTAGGCAGTTAATGGAATTTTTCTTCTATATTTTACTAGTCTGTCTTGTAAATTGTGTATGGGAACCCCCCAAATAGTAAATCAGTTTTGAGACTACTCCGATGTATTGCAAAGCCGGATCATATGGTCCAGCACAAATGGACTTAGTTTTCTCCATACATTTGGGTTACCTTTGGACTAGTCCTAGTCCTCTATGGAGTATAATTTACATATGTGTATGGGACATTCAAGTTATCTGCAGGGTTTCCAAACAAGAATTTTTATATGTTTAAGAGCCTATTTCACCAATTCTATTTAAATATCAATTTTTTTTCTTTTGACGATATTTTTTATTTTTTTTCAACGAACACACATACTGCTTAAGCCTTTTTCGGCTTTTCTGCATAAACACCCATGGTCTTGGAAGGAATCGAGCCTGCGACCCCCGGCTAATAGTCTAGTACACTCTCCACTACACTACGAGGGTACCCAATTCATATTTAAATGTCGATTTTCATTCATTTTTGTTTGGAAAAATTAGTTTTAAATATCAATTGATTTTTAAATAAATTGGTGAAGTAGGCTCTGAGTGCATTACCCCAACTTTTATAAAATTGTAGAACAGGCTCACTAAAATGTGAGTCTTTGGTTCCAATATCTCAATATGATCGTATGTGTTAGAGCTTTTGTAATAAAATTTTATTCCAAAAACCAAAAACAAAATTGTTATCTAGGACATCATCATCATCCATTATGCATTTATGAAATTTAACTTTGTGCAAAGAATTCATTGAATTAGAACATTTACTGAAAATTAAATTTATTTTTAGACAAACTTTTTTTGGAAAATTTTTTGGTGATCATTTTTTCTGTGTGATTCTGCCGCAAAAAATATATGCATGTATCGGCGTTTTGAATTTGGGATTCACATTAGGGGGAGTTAAATTTTCCCCCTTTTGAACATAGTTATACTGACTCGGCATAGTATATTTTGTAGGCCTTCTGTTTAACGTATAAAATATGTTCAGCATTTTTGTGTAAAACGCCACAGTTAACATTTTTATAGGAAATTTTAACCCTATAGCTCTTCGGGATATGGGTATTTTTGACCCCTTATTCAATAAGGGGCAGAAAGCTTCCATTCAGAGGCGATATTGCGAGCATGTTTGTTCTACAAAAATTTTCCTCGTGGTATTTTACATAAAAGTTTTGAACACATCCTACTTCTTAAAAGTAAGCCCTACAAGATATTCTATGCCCCAAAAATAAATCGCAAATGTTAACTTTCAAAACTCCGATACACGTATGTACTTTTTTTGCTAGCCTCCACCAGAATCAGTTGGTCGAACCTTGTTATTTAAAAAAATTGATTTTGTTGTACAGTGTAAATATTCTAAAATAAAAAATAAAATCCATATTTATCTGTCATTTTTCATGAAATAAAGCTTGCTTTATTTGTGGTATAGTGGCTTTATGATCAGTTAATAAAAATCGTAAGTATTTTCCATTTTCGAAATTAAAAAAATTAAAATTTTCCAATTTTGAACAATTCCGAAACGATTATGTGTTAGAACGACTTAAAGGTAATTTTATTTTAAGTTTTTTAGTGTTCTAATTAAATTGGACGATTACCCCTTTCTAAGCCATGATGAAATCGGTGTAACAGCCTCTTGAAAAATCCCAAAATGTAGACACACGGTGATTTCAAATCACGTGATTTCAAAAGTTAACTCTTAATTGCTGATTTGTTAACGTGTATTTATTAGGGACGTAACGATACGCCGTTTTGCCGATCCGATACCGATACCGATATTTAAAAATAAATATCGCCGATACCGATTCCGATACCGATACGAATATTGAAATTGAGTTCAATATTCGATAAACATATTTAGATCAACAAAACTCAAGTGCAATTTTTTTATTATACAAAATTACATTGTAAGAGAGAATATTTAAAATTGATTTTAACCCAGTATAAAAAATTGGAAGTAATTTTTAAGGAGCTACATTTTCTTTGCTTCAAAAAAATCTGTATTAAAAATATGCAGATAATTAGTAGAAAAGCAAGAAAAAATTTTTAATTCCTTTGTAATTTTAAAAAATACTCGCCATGCTTTTTAAAAAATCTATTTTTTAAAGAACATTTATCAACTAATATTCTTCTAAATAGCTTAATTATTAAAAGTCTTCTAAAAGTTTATATTTATTCACTTAAATTTACATGAAAATAAAGTTTTGAGTTTAAATTCGCATAAAAAAATTGTGAAAATGGGTAATTTTTTATCCTTTTTCCTTGAGAAAAAACCATTATAGAACACCGAAAAAGAAATTTATCCTAGCATCGCTTCCAATTCGGTGATTGGTAATCGAAAAACAGAACTTCTTGCAATGGCAAGGATATGTAAAACTAATTAGAAATTATCCAAATTTGCAATACTTCCGGATCGCGAATTCTACATTTTCATGACTTCTTTGGAGTGTCTTTTTTTGCTGGAATAAGATTTAAAAAACAACGACTTGAATTTGAATTCATGGTAAAATTAACAAAAAATAAATATTTTTTTTACAAAATAACAGCATAAAATATTATTAATTTTTAAAATTGATATTAATAAGATTTAAAAAATAACGAAGTGAATTTAATTCATGGCAAAATTGAACAAAAATAAATTATTTGTTAAAAAAAACTGAAAAAATTGTAAAAGTATGGTCGTATCGACAGTAAAATATCGCCGATACCAATGTATCGGAAAATCTGAAGTATCGCCGATATATCGGTATCGGTATCGGTATTCGTTACATCCCTAGTATTTATTGTATTTTAAGTTTTTATCATTTACAATAGAACAGTTTATTCTAACTTCCAACGCTATAAATAGCGTAATTTATGAAAGAAATAATTGAGCCTTTATTAATTTTTTGAAATCACTGTGATTTGAAATCTCGTGATTTACAGAACAGTCCCGACAAATAAAAAATACGTATCCATAGAATTTTAAATTTCGACTGTTTTTGTAGACCATAACACATCAAAAAATATAGTGGTCATGACAAAAGTTTCATTTTGTTGCATCAATCACAAGCCTATGTTTTATGTCAATAAGCGATTACTTTGCTTGGGATATACTTGGTATGTAGTATTAGTGACAATGTCACTAGTAAAGCACTACAATTTCACTATTGGCATCGACCGAGTAAACGTTAATATTTTTGAGCTATTTAAGATATTTTAGGTCTAGAGCCACTAAAATTTACTAGTGAATCTTACGTTCCAATGTCTCTATGTAGTGCCGAAAGAAGTAACTACCTAGTCAGTAGTACTACAGTCTACTGGTGGAATGACAAGCTAATGTTAAATGTCAATAGATGATTATAGTACACCTGGTCTGTAGTACTACCGACAATGTCACTAGTAAAGCACTACAATTTCATTATTGGCATTTTATGCCGGCTACCCTGCAGACAAAGTAACTAGTATGTAGTTAGAACTATACTAGTTGCTTTTTACTTCAGACTAGTTGCCCATCTGTCCTTTTTTCATATATCGAACTATCGATTTTAACATTAGGTTATCATAGGAGCCCAACTAGTTCATTTGTATACAGTTATATCCCAGTTGGAATCCTAGTTGTTGTAAACTATTGCTCTTACTAGTTTGTTTATTTAGATTTTGTAACTCTTAAAAAAACTTTTGCTCAACCGGGGAACGAACACACATTTCTCATATTTCAAGGCAAGTACTCTACCCACTGAGCCATTTTCTACTTACTTCTTTAAGAACTAAAAATATGTTTTATATACAAGTCGTATACCTGAAAATTTTGTCCTTCTTTGACTAGTATCGTTATTGTCTCGATACAACTAGTAATATGATTGTTCTTTTTTTACTATTATCGTTACTAGTCTTGCTACAACTAGGAATATGGTTGTCTTTTTTTGATCAGTAACATTAAACCTAGTAATATGGCAGTTCCAAAGCGTATCTAGTTGTAAATTTAGCTGATGGGTAGTTAAACGACAATTGTTCGCATTCTAACGATGTGTGTGGGTGTTCCACACACACACACACACACACTCTGCTGTTGTGTGAAAATCCTAGTGTTTTCAATTGTCCTTTATAAAAAGTATCTTTTATAAAAAGTATCTCTTGTAAAAAATACTTTTATGAAAAAGTGTCTTATAAAAAACACTTTATAAAATTTGCCTTTCATAAAAGTTGTCCTTCATAAAAAGTTCATTTTATAAAGAATTCCTTTTATAAAAATTTATTTTTTTAAAGAGTGCTTCTATAAAAAGTTCTCTGTTTTGAAGCAATTCAAATTCTATAGTTCATTCTGTGCCCGCCCTTTATAAATTAATAATTCAAATTGTTTTCTAATACTGACCTCGTATAAACAATAAAGTAATGTCAAACCGGATTTTATGTGTGTGCCTCATCGTTCAATGAAATTCAGAAAATCTCTGAGTTTCATATCTGTTTTCAAAAAACCACCTAAAAATATTACAACCATATGAAATAATTACGTGCATGCTTTCGATTTGAAAGGTCTGATATACTTTTATGATATAAAAACAAAAAAACACTAAGAAACATTTTCTATTCTACGATATAAACATTCGATTTATATTTTTCATATAAATTTTGTGCTGCGCATAAAAATCCACTCGTTGAAACTTTTGCTTGTGTTCTTCAAATAAAAATTCTATCGTATACTCTAGACCCCGAGAACAAATAATAAAAAGTAGTTTGTACTTGTTTTTTCCACTTCAGTTCATTTCATTCCCTTGACTTGCCTGCCGCCTGTTTCCACTTTTTTCGCATTCCCATGAGTCTTTCGCTTGAATTTTTTTTGTCGTCCCCTATTATTTGAAGTCGTATTAAATTTTCTGTATACCCAAGCCAATGACTTGGTATACGAGAATGAGTGCTCTGTATGTCTGTCTCTCTGTGTTATACACACTGAAATAGCAGGCAGCCATATCTGAAATTTCACATCAACTTTTTGCCGCCGCTACTGCAGGCTGTTACGAGTGAATACTGCTGCTTGGTAAAGATGACGATAACAACAACGACGATGATGATGATGACGGTAGAGTTTTTTTTGTTGCTATTCCAAATAATAATCTTAATCATCTTATGGCGATGAATGAATTTAGAAAAAAAAATCTAAAAATGGTTTTAACAGAGCAAACATATAGTAAGTACGTAGAACCAACTCTAATAATGGATGGGTCTTATGATATAAAGTATTTGCTTTCAACGTTGTTGTTTCTGCTGCTTTACTCATTAGTCGTGCCAATTTAAAATGAGAAAAGTTGATACTCAGTTTTACCAAATACAATTAATGGGAAGGTACATATATAAACCGATGGATAGAATAGCATAGAGAAGATAAAACTTGCTTTTGCCAAAAATCTAGTAGGTAGTAGGTATTTTGTAAATGGCAAATAATGTCATCATAGTTACCGACCGACTGACTCACCTAACGACGCTTTCACACTTATAAGCAAATGGCTCGCCTTGAAATGGTGAAACCCATACCCACGTTCATACTCGTACATACGTTACCAGGTTGGGAAACTGTACTCGTAAACCAACCAACTATAAATTTATACATACTATACATACTTATATAGTTAGTATACGTATAATACCAAGTCAAGCCAAACCAAACGAATGGAATTCGAGCCAACTAAATAAAGTCAGTCAAGTCACGGCATACAAAACTGAAAATGGTTTTTAGTCTCAAGTTATCAAATCTTTGTGGAAATTTTTATGCACGACCATTTAAATATTGATGCCATGCCAAGAGGCTTAAACGAAGAATGTGACTTAAGCATTCGTAAATAATCGGGGTTTCGATGTTGTTGTTGTTGCAATTTATAATGCTGTTATATATTGTTTTTTGTTTTGGCACGAAGCTGCTAAATTAAAAGCAACAACAACAAAAGTGTTATCATAAAACAAACAAATCTACTACTTTGACTTTACACGTTAACGTCATACTGTTACAGCGCACAGTGGTCATTAATATTATGAAACATTTTCAAAGGTGATCGCATGATAATTTTAAAATATTACATTTTAAAATACTATTGGAATTTCTTCGGCATTTTTATTAATATTTTTACTAAAAGTATTCAAGCTTACACAGAAAAAATATCATCAAACTGCAACTAACAATTTCAATTGTTAATATGTAATTTAAATTCAAACACATGTATATTTTGTTAATATAACAAATTGAGTTGTTGATACGACAAACATAGAAATTTTTTTCAACAAACTGAATTAACCAAATTTTTTGTTATGTATTGTGAAAAAATTAACAATCACCATTGTTGATAAAACAAATGAATGCACACACGTAGATGAAACAAAGCAAATCACGTTTTGTGTGTATTAATTATTTGCGTATTTAATAACGAATTGCTCTGTAGCTGAGAGGTAAGAACGTTAGTCTATTAGTCCAGAGGTCGCCGGTTCGATTCCGCCCAAAGGCATTTAGTGTTTTTCGCAGACAAGAGAATTCGGGAATTGTGATTGTATAAAAAAATATTGTTAATACAACAATTATGATAGTTCAAATTTGTTCGGAAAATCATCAATTCACATTGTTGATATAACAATAATAATAATGAAAATAAATTTGAAATCAACAAAAAAATTGTTAAACATTTTTTCTGATATTCCTTTAACTTACAATTTCGTAATTGTATTTACAAAAATCGTTGTAGGTTCAAAATCAATTAATTATTTAATTGATATAACAAAAAAATTAATTGTATTTACATTTTTTTTCTGTGTAAGGCAAAATTTACAAACCAACACTTAAGTTTTTTTTAAATTTTATTATTTTGACCTAGTTTGCTTTTTAATGCAAAGTTTTTATATCAACATTCCAAGGAACAAGGAAAAAATCACACATAAACATAAATTTAATTTTGCAACGTACAGAGCATAAAAAAACAACTTAGTTTTCGGAAGATGCCACACTCCCATTGTCAGTGGGAGAAGAGATACACATGAGTAATTATTGTTAGCATCTGACATAGACAGTTGTCCCATAGTCTCTCCTCACCCTGATTCAATCTCTTCCATGAATAGCCTACAAGTATCATGCGGTACGACTTTTATCTTAGCCAAATGATACCTGGAGTTTCCATGTCCTGTAATTAATACCCAGCCTAAGGTTCTCCGGTTATACCTAAGATCTTATCCTGTCCAATGTAGAATCAAAGCTCTAATCATAACATACCCTAGTGCAATCCTGTGCCTCGTTTCTGTATTTCTCGCATCGTAAAATATCTCACATGAAACGTGTGAATTGAAACAAAAACGAAGTAAAATGAAAGAAAAATGGGATTTTCTCACACAAGTGTTTCTGTATCTTTACAATGCGAGAGCTATCTGTCATTTAAGTTATTTTTCAATAGTTATTGGAAGCATGTGAGAAAAAGTATTTCTGTAACAACATTTTGTGAAAAGTTTTTCATTAACGCCGTCAAAATTTCTCACATTTGAAAACGATGCGGGAAGTATTTTTAAAATTAAAAATATTAAATTATAGATTTTGAAACTATACATGGATAATGTAAGCAAGTTCATTTACTTAATTATTTTGTTTTAAACTAGTTTTTTTTATAAGTATTGAAGAAAATAGAAATTATCTCTTAGCTGATGTCTAGTCGCCGACTGTTCTTTTTATTACGATCGCGCTCCGCCGAATGAAAAAGCTGAACACGTTTTATTTTGCGTTGAAAATAAGACTAAAGTATTTTACAATGATTTTAAGCTACGGCATATCATCGTTGGAAAGATAAAAGTTGTAGAACACATTCAATAAAGTGTTTTTTGTTAAGGAAATAATATAGTTCTGTATGAAAATATTTCAACGCCGCCGCCAAAACTTTTCCATCGGCCTGTTGCTCTGTTTGACACTTGAATGATTGGAATATTCCAATAAATAAGCTGGCTTTTCGCATTGAAATACAGAAACAGTTTCTACTCACAAATCGAGAAACGATGAAATTTTTTGGTTCACACTTCATGTGAAAACTTTTGCGATGCGAGAAATACAGAAACGAGGCACTGGGTTATGGTCCACAAAACTACAGATCCCTTTTTTAAGATTTAATCTGCTGCCTCATTTCCCGTTATACCGATGTTTCCTTTAACCCACATTTGTGTTACCTCATTAGCAAAGGCAAACCTATTTAGTTTTCAAACACTTTTTAGCACGAGTGTGGAGTTCACGTTCGCTAACTTTATGCATCTAATCACCAACTGATTACCTAGTAGAACGAGAATTCTCTTACACTCCACCTGACTCAGTCAGGTAATCAAATGCATGCATCAGTCCGACCATCTCTGCCTAATAAACTGGTAGCACCGTAGTATAGTGGATAGTATGGTAGACAATTATCCGGGAGGTTGCAGGTTCGATTCCTGACACGACATTGGGCGTTTCTGCAGAAAAGCAAAAAAATCTTAAGAGTAATTAAAAAACATGGTCTGGATTTTTATCCTCCGATTTTAATGAAATTCGACATATGTATCTATATATTATACTCTCTCTCTCTCTCTCTCTTCCCCCTTCCCTCCCCATATATATTATATTCTCGTCCCGACTAGAAATTTTTACTCAATTCCATTTGAAATCCAACTGTAATGTAACGTAGAAACGTATTTTGGACCCGATTGGTTTCCTGTGGGGAATTATCGAAAACTCGCAAAAACTTGCTCAAATCGGAAAAATAGCAAACTAATATTGTTTAAAAATTGCTAATGCCGTCCAAAGGACAAAAGTAAGCAACAATCCCCTCTATCGAAGATAGGCAAAAATGCGACTAAAAATCTGTGTGATATTTTCCCAACAAGTTCCCAAAAAGTTTAACACTTGGAAAGAACTTATATTAAACCACTAATTTGTAAATGGGCTATCCCAACAAGGTCCCGCTCGGACACCGAATGGAATAACCCTTTTGGTTACCCTTTGGCCACATACGTTCCCAAGTGGGCCTCAATATGTGTATTGGGAAAATTTCTAGTCGGCGAGTGCGCATCACATGGCGAAAGAGTTAATGCGATAATTATATAGTTGCTATTTTATAGCCATCGAAACTTGGGCGAATCGGCCATCTAACCTGGATAGCACATACTTTCACTACCTAACTAAATTAGAAAAACTGGTATGTGATCTTAGAGACAGGAGTCTCGTCTGGCTGTCGATAAAAATTCTGGCTTTCCTTTGAATCCTCCTGCCCATTAGCACCCTATCCGGTCCGGAAGTCGTACTCTCTTTCTATATTACCTTCCTTCAACACCAGTCTGGATAGAATTAGGACTTTGAAAGCACTATCAGAAGTCCAGATGAGGTATCATGTTATCGAAAGGCTCCTCAGTATCAGTGGTAATTGATCGAAGATTCTGACATTGCCTTAATTCCTTGATCTCCACCTCCCAGATGCTGGAAATCTTGCCGCACTGCTTGAGGATACAGCAAATACATGCAGATCAATCGGAATTAAGCTTAGTATAGTTCTCAGAGCCTCTGAAGGACTAGTATGTAAACAACCTGTAATACCGATGAAAGCTAGTTTCTGTATTCTGTATAGTTCATCTAGCACATATTTCTTACTTGGGGCGAACCACCATACTACTGATTCTTAAGTCGATATGGGACGTACAATTACTGTATACATGCTACGGCTGGAGTATGTACATATTGCACATTTAGTATATACTATAGTTTAGGGTCCAGGATAACTCCTTGATATTTTGCGCTATCCGATAGGTACAGTTCCTGATTATGCAGCTAAGGTAGTCAAAAGGTCTAAACTTTCCAATCCGTAGCGTTCATAAAGGATTGATCTTTATAACTTTTCTCCTTCAAATAAAGATCATCGTGTCTGATTTGCTAGCATTGATAGTTAATCCCTGTTCAATATACCATGTCTCGGTTACCTTGAGAGCCTGTTTCATTGAGCCCATAAGCCTGCCACCAACCATCAGTGCTATATCGTCATCGTACCCTATAGGGTGTATGCCCATTATGCCAAAAGGCTATCTACGGTAATGTTCCACAATAGAGGGAGTAAGGACACCTCCCTGCGGGCATCAATTGGCCACCTTATTTGCGACTAACAAAGTAGCACGTCATCTGCTAGAATAATTGTATATGTATATTTAAGAAAAGTCCCCACTAAACCTGAGACTCGAAATAAAAGGTTTGCTAAAACAAAGAATTTTCGAAAAAAAAAATTGTTCGATAAATGCTCGTGAATCTAAAAAAATCTAATGTTCGCTAAAGCGAGCTTTTGTCGATAATAAGCGCAATTACCAAATTTCCTAAGATGTGAATGTTCGCAGCATTGAACTATTTTTGATAATTTACATTCATGTGTGCAATAATTTTTGTTCGATTACTTTTATTTATTGTATCTTCAATAAAAATGAACTAACTAACAATAAGTAATCAAATCTTAACTCTAAGATTATAAGTTTTAAGTCCAGCCAATGCCAGACAAAAATATTTGTTTCTGCGGTTGGTTCTTAGGTTATCTTACCTCTCTCATGTTCGGCTGAGAGCAAGAGTGTTCCTCCTTCTCAGCCGAGTGTAGCCTCTAAAGCTATTGATATTGCGGGCTAGGGGATTTGGGAGTAACTCGAGTTTTTTATATATCTTGTCGCATGTTTTGAAAACCCAGTCTTAACCATGGGCACATCCAGATCCTTGTGAATTCGGCTATTTCTAACATACCACGGGGCTGATGTAATCGTACGGAGTATTTTATTTTGTCGCCTTTGAATTTTCTCTACATTTGATGCCGAGGCAGTGCCCCATAACTGGATACCATCGGACCATATTGGTTTAAAATAGAGTTGTACAAAAGAAATTTGCAATCCATGCTTAGTGTAGAATTCCTTCCAATGAGTCAATTCATTTGAGCCGCTTTTAATTTCTTACCTTTGCATTTCTGTGGGACTCCATGTTAGACGACGATCAAGATGAACAGCGAGATATTTTACTTCAGTGTGTTCAGGTATAGTTTGGTTATTTATTTGTATAGGTGGGAGAGTTTCTCTGCACAATGAAAAAGTAATATGTAAAAATTTTTGTTCATTAATTTTTAGCCATTTTTCCAACTGGGGTATATACTCTTGCAGTTCTTGATGGCTTTTGTGAACACTTATCATCAGGGAATTTTGTTATGTGTATATTACTGCTTAGCGTCAAGTCAGAGGCATATATCAGATATAATACAGGACCGAGGATGCCTTGAGGAACTCCGGCTTCAATCGGTTGCGGAGGGCTTAGAAAATTGCCTTCCTTAACAACAAATTTTCGCTCAGCTAAGTAGCTTTCTAAAAGCTTCAGGGTGTTTTCGGGTAGGTTTTGTTTTAGTTTAGTAAATTCTTAAATAGAAAAAATAAAGGGGGTCGCTCCTACCTGTTACCCCTCTAGGGCTTTTTAATTTTATAAAAATGTTGACTTTGTATGGGAGCCCTCTTAAGGAATAGAGATAGGGGGTAAGTATGAGCAGAAAAAATGTCGAAAAGGAAAAACTAAAGGCGATCAGCCCTTCATTTTACCTCTCTAGGAGTTGCTCTGTGGCAGTTATCGATTTTTTTTTAAATTTCCTTTTTTGCCCCCACTTTAAAAGTATCAGCTGACAGTCTTTCCACCGCTATATAGACAGCAACAATAGTTTCATAAAAGCTTATATCAGCTATATTTTTAGTTAGGAGGAAATGTCTGTTTTGGAGGCTGGCACCGCTCAACCCCCCAAACGGAACCGCAGCGGACTTCCAAGAGGCTTTATGAAACAACTGCCTGATGCGTCTCACCAATTATCGTTCGAAAAGAAATAATTGACCAAATTTTTCGCTGGTTCCTGGACTACAGTCGTTAGAACCTTGTAATTTAAAAAAGAATTATTTTGTTGCACAGTTTTTGCCTATCGGATAACTTCACTTTATTTTAAATAAAATCGTCATTTATCGATAGATTTTCGTGGAATATACCATAATTCATTTGACGTATACGTAGCTTCATTATCCAATAATAAAAATGTTAAATTTGACTATTTTTTTTTATTTTTTGTGAATTTAAAAAAAATTTAATATCACAAAAATTTTTTTAAAATTATTTTGGTCTGATTAGCTCCGAAACCTTAAGCATATAAAAAATAATGCTAAAATATCTTGCAGGCGGTTAAAATTCAAATTATTTAAACTAATTTTTAACAAAATTGAACATGTCTCTCTTAAGTTATGTATAATAAAATCTTTGGAGCAGCCTCTTCAAAACTCAATTCTTGCAAAAATCGGGTAGTTTAACTTTATATTGTGAAAAAATCAATATTTATATATAGATTTTCATGAAATAAAGCTAATTTTATTTGTAGTATATGTGACTTTTTGATCAGTCAATAGAAATGGTAAATGTTTGCCATTTTCGTTTTTTTTTGTAAATTTTTAAAAATCAAAAATTTTTCAATTTCGCCTAAAAAAGTTTTTTTTTCTTCATTAATTGCGGTCTGAATAATTTCTAAACCGTTGAGTATATAAAAAATATCACTAAAATGGCTGTAAAATACTTTAATTTCAAGTTTTTTAGTGTTTTCTTTTTAACCGACTTCAAAAAAAAGGAGAAAGGTTATCAATTCGTCATGTATTTTTCATTTTATTTTTTTATGTATGTTCCCTCAAAACTCCGCCATTTGTGAACCGATTTCGAATTTCCAGATTGGTCCCGTTGAAAAGTGGGCGGGTCACGCCCATACAAAGTAAATACACTTTCGTTTTTAACTAATTCTACTCAACTGATTCTTATGAAACTTTACATCCACATTAAGCTTCTGCTTAAATACTATATCAGGATAAAAAAAGTGGGCAGTGTCACGTCCATGAAAAGTAAATTACCATTCTAACTACTTCTACTTAGCCGATTCTTATGAAACTTTGCATAAATATTTAGTTATCGTTACTATACAACATTGCAGCTAGAAAAATTGGCAGTGCCACGCCCATGAAAAGTAAATATTGATTTTAGCTACTTCTACTTATCCGATTCTTATGAAACTTCGCACACACAATAAGTTCTCGTAAAAGTACATGATGATAAACTATGGGGGCGGTGCCACGCCTATTTTGTAGTCGGCTTTTTTTGCAAGAATTATTTTCAATAAAATTGGATAACGCCTCTTGCATTTATAACTAAATCGGTGGAAATATTCCAAATTTTAGAAAAAAAAACTTTCCATAAAATTTTAAATTTCGACAGTTTTTGTAGTTAGGGAACCTTAACACATCAAAAAATATATATTTGCTCATCAAAAGTCATGACAAAAGTGTAATTTTGTTGCATAGTGTTTTCAATTGATACATTTAATTAATTTACAAAAATCATTTTTCACGGGATTTCCGGGAACTCGCCTGAGTGCGATTTTTTAATTCATATTTCTCGAGAAGGCAATCCAGGAACTTGCAAACCCCCCACCCCATATGGACATTTCGAAATATCTTAAGCAGCCAAGCCCACTGTATATTTTATCTTCGTTACAGTGCTGCAAACTGTTTGTTCATCTCACTACTGTTGTTGTAGTTATTATCTTGTGTGAGTGTGTGTGTGTGTGTTTTTTTGTGTGTTTGCTGTTCAGTTTCTGTTTGAGCACACCTACCGGCTAAACGGACTTAACGACTAACCGCTTTTAAAACTGACTGACTGTCTAACTAAACGTTATTCCATATTACAGAGTCTTAATGTCGGGGTTCTTTGGTTTATAGCACCGCGCGCTCACGCTACCTACTTTCTACAAATGAGTAAGCGCATACTGGGCTCCTCTACATTTTCTCTATATGAGTTTTATTTTTTTTCTTTGTATTTTATATTAAATGGAACGCTTGTGGCACGGCACCATCATTATTTCACAATTGCTTAATGGGTATGGAATATAATTTTTCGAAAAATATACGATTTTGTATATACGAGTAATACAACACACTCTTATAACCAAATGGCTGCTTGACTGGTTGTATGATTCGTGCTAACTGACTGTTTGGCAGACTCGTTCGTCGTTGGCTGCCAGTTGTTTTTTTTTATTACTCTAGGGGCTATAATCACTGAATACTGTGTGAGAGAGGCAAGGACAGAGGGAAGCAGTGGCATGAACGTCATGAACATTTCCATTTATTCTTTGCGACCACGAGTACTGACTGACTGCATCTACTGGTTGTCTGTATAAAATTTAATGACTTTTCAGTTTTGTTGGGGCGTTCGATATTTCGTTTTATTTTTATATACACATTTTCAGTATACGAATACTTTAGAAAAGATAAAAATGCAAATTCTGTATGTTTCCAAAAGTTTCGATATTTTTTCTCTATACATACTACATGCCGGTCTGTTGAATTGGCATATTTTATTTTTTTGGGCAGGGGCGGAGGGGAAAGAGCTCATTTTGGTATTCCTAAAATATTTTAATTTTGTAAATAGGAAACATGTTCCACACCCTCTTTAGACAGATAAAAGTTGACAAGAAATCTATGTGCATACATAGCTGAATGTAGATAGAACGAACGTCTCTTAGAGAGTGGATTATACAGTCATCCCAATCAAGTGTGGGTTTGTTTGAATCCATGACTTTTTAACAGTCTGCAGCTGTTTATGATGCCATCATGTTCTTTACACTCGAACTTGTTTGAAGAACGAGTATAAAATTAAAGATGTCTTGAAAAGTGTTGGATAAATTGCCAGCAACAAGACCATCTGCTGCTAAGTCGTCTTTGTTTAGTGCTGGGTCTTTTCTATTTATTTGTTATTGTCATTAAGAGTTGAAATTTGTTTTTCTTATTCAGGGGTTCAAAGAGATCTAATTAAGGAAATTGTAATTTCCTTGCCAAAATTGATATTTCATCATGACTTTCTTGTCGTGATACCCAATGAATTTTCCATTTTTTCTTATTCTTTATATAAAGCAAAAAAAATAAACGTATATACCTTTGGTACACTTTTGGGTCGTTACTTCCCATTTTCCCAAAAATCAAGAAAATGAAAATGAAAAAGTTGTGAAAAGCAACGCAACTTTCAAAAAAGTCCTTGAAACAAGTTGGTTTTTATACGATATTTTTTTGTGTGCCCCAAGTGTTAACGTCAATATAATCTATCCTCATTTTTAATGTGCTTTGAGAGGAGGGTTGCAATAATAAAACTTTTTACTATATACTTTGCCATTTATATAACTAAAGATACGTGTATAATATATACCAGCATTGTGCTTACTGTGAGCGAATGTTTACTCCCCGCTTTGATGTTTCGACAAAAATGGTTGAAAATTGTATTAAAAAAAAGGTGGGTGGCATACATTAATTCGCCTTTGTTGAGGGCTTGGTAGCGAGTTCTAGTTATTCTGTATACGGCAAAGTTGCTTCGTTCATTCATTTTGGGTATCTGCCATTTTTAATATTAATGACCTTATCTCCTATGGAGTCATTTAACCGTTTTCTGTAGAAAACATTAATTATATTTAATGCTTAGAGAATATTTTACGTACATCGATTGAATTTCTTAATAAAAAAATATTTTGTATGCACGCTATAGAAAGTTGTGTAGGAAGTTTGATTCAAGATGAAAGTTATATGTACGTTCTCTTTTGTGCATTTAATATTTAAAAGCTGCAATCGTAAAATAATACTTTTTAAGTAACTTTTTTTTATTTCGGCCGGAATCGAGCACGCTACTGCTGGACGATTAAGCTTTTATCAGAGAATAATACTTGAAAACTCACTAACCCCTTTTACTACCGAGTTTTTCTAAATTTGTTTCTAAAAAAATTTTAGTAGAATTTCAACATTTTAAAAATGATTAAAAACTAGGGCTGCCTATCGGGATTGATTTTTAAAAATCTCAGAATTCGGGATTGATTTTTAAAAATCTCAGAATTCGGGACTTAGAAATCCCGATCCCGAAATCTTTTGGTTTTGGCATTTTTCGGGATCACAAAATTTTGGGATCTAAAGTTATTTGTTAAAATTCATTATATTTTTAATGAACTATATTATTTATGCATTCTAAAAGATTTTATATATCTACATGTCACTCAAAAAAGCTAGTTTTGTAGAAAACGACTTTATAGCAGAGCCAGGCAAAGAAAAATCTAAATAAATGAGAAACAATTTGTTGTTTAAGTGTGTTGGTGGTTAATTGCATTGTTGATAGGTACAAACCCAGTTAGCATTTTTTTTTAAATTTTTATTAAAATTCGAGTCTTTTTCGACTCATCGGCGCGATTAAAAATCCAGAATATGTGCGCTTTTTCTGATCATAAATGACACTTTCGTCGGAAGAAAATGGTACCCCACCCGGGACTCGTCTGGAAGAGTCATTTATGACTCGTTCTTTCATCAGCTGCGAGTCTTTTTCGTGTCATATTTAAGCCTTTTTGTAATCATAATCGAGTCATCTCCGAATCATATTTAAGTTATATTTGTAATCATTGCGAGCAAAAATTTATCCAATGTGGATTGAGAGGATGATGGATGAAATATTCGAAATGCGTTGAATATTTATTATTTGGTATTTTAATGACTAATTTTATAGTTTTACTTACTGTTTGTATTTTAAATCTACTGGGAATCGAACCCAGCTCCTTTCCGTTTGCAGTCCCACGTGCCAACCACTCAGCTAAAGCACTGTATGCAACAACGGTAGCACAAAGTTAATATAAACTTACTTCTAACCAGTCAGTATTTTATGAAATTATTGATCCTTTTCGAGTCTTTTATGACTCTTCTGTTAGCCTAGCCGCGACTCTTCAGAAAGAGTCTTTTATGGCTCGCGTTTCTAATCAATTACGACTCATTTTCGAGACTTAAATGAATACAATTTTGTTGCTTTTTAAACAAGTCGTTTTGTAATAATTTGTGGGAGTCATTTACGAGTGTTTTTTTAAGCGCACAACTGACTACTTAGTTTATGATCATCTAAGAAGGTCTTAAAAGACTCAGTTTGGTGATTTTTGCTAAAATAATCTTCCAATTGCTAGCTGGGAATGACTGATGTGCTCTTGTTGTTGTTTATTTTGATTGTTTGTGTTGTGTAGATGTAAATTGTCGTCTGTGTACATGTAAATTTTAATAATAGCCGAAAAGAAGTCGGCATACGTCGTGGCTCACGTTTGCACATCGCCTGCGCCTGCTTTAAAGTTTTTATTTTACATACAACTTAATGGAAAAATTAAAATACATTCTTCTCTCAAGAAGTGAACAAACAAAATATTTTTACGAAATTTTTACACAATATAAAAAACGATATGACTATTAATTCTGGGAGTAGAGATGTAATGGGAACGATCGACATGTTTTGGGAATTCAAAACCGGTAAAAACCAAAAATGGTGGCAACCCTGTCACAAATGGGGTATTTTCATGCTCAGATAGCTGGTAACCTGCTCTGATCACCTGATCAGATATTTAATAACCTGATCAGGTTATCAGGTATCAGATCTGGTTACCAGGTATCTGATCAGGCTATTAGGTATCTGTTCAGGTTATCAGGTATCTGATATTAGATCAGATACCTGATATCTTAGCATGAAAGTCCCCCAAAATGCCCCCATTTGTGACAGGGCTGTCACCATTTTTGATTTTTATCGGTTTTGAATTCCCAAAGCATGTCGATGGTTCCCATTACCTCTCTACTTCTGGGTACCATGAAATCTACCAAATGAATAATAACCTACCAAATAAAATAACTCGCAATTTTTTTCTATATAAAATTAGAAGTTATTTCATATGAAATAATTTCTAAACGCCTTAGAAGCTATTTCATTTTTTCTGGTTGGAAGCTATTATTTTTCTAACGAAAAGTAACACAATCAGGCAATTAATGCCTACCAATTAATTAATTAATGTGTTACCTTCTTTGGGAAAGGGATAGTGTAGAGAGAACAGATGGTGAAGTGGGAGCGAGATAGAAAGCTTAATTAATTTACAACTCGGCTATTGCGCGTTTTTTGTAGAGCAGTATTGGAAGCCCCTCTGGTGTCATTGAGTGTTTAAAGCTGTTTAGCCATTTTATTAGTTCTTTTACTTCGCCGGCGGTACTGCCAAAGCGATCAGTGCTATGCCTTCATCACTTTAACAGTCCAACAACAACCAACACAATAACACACCAATGCACGTGAGAAAAATGCATGATGTTGTTGGCTTGCCGGAAACTAATCTTGAACTCAAGACCTCAGGGTTTGTAGTCAAACGCGCTAACTACTCAGCCAGCAGCACCCTCATATGAAAGAACTCCCAAATGAGAAAATCCCAAAGGAAATATGGTTGGAAGTTATTTCATTTTGTGTATTTTATTGGGAGTTATTTCATTTATTTTGGGACTTTTTAAATAGGAAAGATATTTAAATTTAATTTTTTTTAAAGATATTTCATTTTATTGGAAGTTATTTCATTTCTTTGGAAGTTATTTCATTTCTCTTTGAAGCGAAAGGAAGAAAATATTATAGGTGTTATATAGAAAATTGCCAATCTTGACTAATTTTGGATGACGGGGAGTGTCGCAGGGCTCCAGATTTTGTGCAACATAACCATGCAGATCAACAAACTACGTATGAAGAACTTAAAGCCCTTAATCGAGTAAGGAATGAAAGGGCTTTTCATCTGATATATATCCAAAAGTGGCTTTTCGTACTTAAGCTTTACTGCATTGCATGCCTTCGGCCGGGTGACATCAATTTCTCTTCTCTGGTATGTCCCAAACCAGTTTCTCCTCTCTGGTATGTCCAAAACTAGCTTCGCTTACTTAAGTGCTCCTGCATTGCCGGCCTCCGCCGGAAGCAACTATTTTCTCCTGTCTGGGCATGTCCGTAAATGGTTTCACTTACTGAAGCTTTCCAGCATTGACAGCCTTTGGCCGGATGCAACCGTTTTCTGCTCTCTGGTATGTCGCATCTATTTCTCCTCTCTGGTATGTCCAAAAATGGCTTCGCTTACATAAGCTTTTCTGCATTGCCAGCCTACGGGTGGGCGCATCCACTTTCTTTTCTCGGGTATGTTCAAAACTGGCAACTGTTTTCTCCTCTAAGGCTTCATTTGCTTTAGCTTTGCTGCATTGCTGGCCATTGGACGGATGCAACCGTTTTCTCCTTTTGGGCGTTCGGCCATGCAAGCAACTAAATAAACCAAAGCCAGTTTTGTACATTCCCGAGAGGAGAAGATGTTTGAGGCAATGAAATAAAGTTTAAGTAAGCGAAGCCATTTATGTACATGCTAGAGTGGAGAGAATAATTGCGTCTGGCCGCAGGCCATCAATGCAGAGACACTTGAGTAAGCGAAGCCAGTTTTGGAAACACCAAGAAGAGAAAATGGTTTCGCTCGGCCGAAGCCGGCAATGCAAGATACTCTGAGAAAGCGAAGGCAGTTTTCGACATACCAGAGAGATGGAATTGTATTCTCCCGGCCAAAGGGAGAATCCAATGCTGAAAAGTTTAAACAAGCGAAGCCAGTTTTGGACATACCTTAGAAGAGAAAGTCTTGATCCCAGCCCATAAACATTTAAGAAGGCTCTAGCTTAGCATAATCTTTATAAAAATTATTAATTAGAAATTATTGCAATGTCGGCAATGCTGAAAGGCAGCAATAATCTCTCTATAAAAATTATTAATTGGAAATTATTTCATCTCTGTTGGGCCCTATTTCATAGAAAGCCATTTAATTTTTTTTGGACTTATTTCATTTGGGAGTTATTTCATTTCTCTTTGGCTTTTCTCATAGCGAGTTATTTCATTTTTTGCCTTAATTTCTGCAAAAATTGGAAGTTATTTCATTTTGCATTTTAGGAGTTATTTAATTTTTTGCCGTTGGTCCTTATTTCATTTTTTGGGAGTTATTTCATTGGGACTTATTTTATTTGGTAGCTATTTCGTGGTACCTTAACTTTATATTATTCCCGCCTGTTCTGTAAATAGAGTCGATTTAACAACGCTCGATTTGGAAAAATTAAATCCACTAGTAGCAACATTTTTTCAAACTTTCGTGACGTTTTCTATTCTTTAGAGCTTAAAATATCATATCTGAAATTAATTTACCATATATGATTTAAAATACATTAATGGGCGCATTTTTTATTTTTGGAAAACGAGAAATTTAATCGGATTCGGTTTTACAGAACAGTGCCGAATAACTAAAAAAAACTGGTTTTTTAAGTTATCACAGTATTGAAGTAAATGTCTAAACAACCTGTTAACTTGGCAATATTTTCCGCATAATTTTTCCCAAGTTTTTCTTTGGTACAATACCCATAATTTCCTAATTGCCCATTACAGTGCTCTTTATATGCATCGCGCCTTCCCGTTACGTGATTAGCACAATGTTTTTTTTTTTTTTTTTTTTTTTTTTTTACTGAAAAGAACATTTCCAGCAGAATTTACAATCAAAATCCGAAAAAATGTGGCACACACATATAAGGGGAACCCTAGTGCGCAGATTTACATTTTGAGTTCTTATTTATTTCTTGACATTCACACAACTAAAGAACCAAATAGACTACGCAAGCGGCTTGCCAAACATGGCAAAAATTTACATTTATAGAAGTCTGTTGTGTAAAATCTATGGCAGTGTTTATGATATTTTGACTGCCATATTGAATTTGTGGCAAGCTGCTTGTGTAGTCTATTGTGAAATAGATTCAATTTACACTATGCTTTTTCTGCTTGGCTTTTTAGTTTGTTGGTGAGAGGCGTTGAGAAGCTTACGGGTTAAGAAAAAAGGCAGGAATTGAAATTTGAGCGGTTTTTTAATATTTCTCTTTGCTATTTTCGTACGATCAGCATTAAGCATGTGTATACACGTCAAAAATGCATGAAGAAAAAGTCATAATGTGAATGTGCGTGATTTTTCTTAGTGGTGCTTGAATTTATTTACAATAAATTGCACCCCACGCTTTTTTACTATAAGTGAATTAGTTTGTTAATACATAATTAAAGTTTTATTTCAATCTTATTCCAAATTAATTAGTCATACTTGATTGTTGGGATATCTATTGCTGTAACACAAACTATTCATACTTAAAAATTATTTTCTAATTTTTAGTTCGGTTTGCTATTAAAGCGTGGTTTTTTTAGTTTTCTTAAACTATAATTTATTTCTTTCATTTTTAGTCTCAAAACGATATCAAAAGTAATTATAATCAAAAGCCTCGACTTTTAGCCTATCTTATGTTTAAACTACAATTTATTTAAATAAACGCTGCTGCCAAGCTTGCTTACCTACCTGTTGAACAGAAGGGTCTATTTTTTAAAAGTCACTTTTTTGTGTGTTTTTTTTTCAGAAAAATAAAACGTTTCACCAAAATCTAAAAAATAAAATGATTTTGTGTTGCATTCCATAAACCCAAATACATATAATATCCGTTACAACGTAACTACATTTATCCGTTGATTTTCATGGAATATAGCATTATTCAATTGAATTATACGTAGCTTCATGATGCAGTAATACAAATGGACATTTTTTCCATTTTTAATTTTTTAAACCATTTAAATCCGAAACCATTGGGTATATAATTAATAACATTTTTTTCGAGTTTTTTTTCAACAAAATTGGACAATTTGTTCTCAAGTCATGATGAAATATGTAGAGCAGACTCTTATCCACAGAATATAATTTCGTCTGTTTTCGTAGCTAGGGGACCATAACACATCACAAAACTTATAGTGGTACTCTTTGGTATTTCTCTTGTTGCATACTGTAATTATTAATTACTTTGCATGGGGAGTACACCGCGCCAACCCCGCCACTATTTTGCCTATATTCGTATCTTGTCTTCAAATTAACTCGTAGCAAATTTTAAGACTGTTACTATCACAGCTTTCCAGATAGCATGTAATTTTGTAATTACTTTGTATGGGGAGTACCCTTTTCCACGCATCTATCCCCTCAATTTATTTACTATCTTTGTACCTTTTCTTCAAATTGCCCCATACCAAATTTGAAGACTGCTACTATCATAGTATTTCAGATAGTACGTAATTACTAATTACTTTGTATGAGGAGTACCCCTTCCCCTGCACCTACCCCGCCCATTTTTTACATATCATCTTACATTGTCCTCAACTTAACTCATAGCGAATTTGAACACGCTTACTGTTAAAGCTTTCGAAATAGCACGTAGTTACATATTAGTTTGTATGGGGAGTACCCCTTCCCTCGCACCTAAACCACCAGTTTTTTACCTATTCTCGTATCTTATCTTCAAATTAATTCATATTAAATTTGAAGACTTACTATGATAGCTTTCCAGATAGCTCATAATTACCAATTATTTTGTATGGAGAGTACCGCTTTCCTCGCACCTACCCTCCAGTTTCTTACTTATACTTGTGTCTTGTCTTCACATTAACTCATAACAAATTTTAAGTACAGCCTACCCAGGTGAAACCGTAATCGCCAATGCTATACGTACGTTGAAGAACGGCAAGGCAGGTGTAGACAACGTTAACCCAGAACTGTTTAAAGCCGACCCAACTCTCTGCACTGCGACAATCAGAAAAATCATCGAAGGCTTCTAGTCTTCCCACTCTCTTCCGTCCGAACTAAGTGAGGGAGTCATAATTAAGCTGCCCAAGAAGGGAGATCTCACAGAATGCAAAAACTGAAGAGGCAGAAAGGTCTATTTAGTAAAAACGTATCACGTAACGTTAGAACTTTTAGCGTCGCTCAACTTATGGTGTTAGTTAGAGAAAACGTATCACCCCAAGCAATTTGTCAGCTGTTAGTATTGGATTGTAATGCCTTTGGCATTAGTTTGACATTTACTACGTAAAAATCTACTTTCTGTAGTTTTTCTACGTGGCAAAAGCAACGATACGTTTTTAGTAAACAGCAACAAGCTTTGTTTATGTTACAGATTTTGGCAGCTGATCCCCACGAACGCGATTCGTTTTTACTAACTATACTATAACACTGCTAACTATAATCAATAAGGTGTTAGCTACTATAATCCATGCGAGACTCTCATCCTCACTTGCAATAGGTCTTTGAAACGAACAAGCTGGTTTCAGACCTCATCGCTCTTGCACTGACTATGTAAACAGTATACGTATCATAGTGAAGCAATCTGTGGAATGGCGATCTCAAATATATCTAATCTTCATCGACTTCACCAAATCATTCGACCCTCTCCATCATAAGGCGATATGGAACGCACTTCAATGCAAGGGTGTTCCAGCTGAATTAATCAACCATCAGAGCTTTGTATCAGAACTCAACAAGCCGAGTACTGCATGAACGCTTGCGGAGCATCTCAGTTGGGCTAAATACTGGAGTACGACAGGGATGTATTTTACCACCGTTGCTATTAAACATCGTAATTTATGCAGCAAGCAACACGCATAACAAGGAGCATCATATGGGATATGAATGGCCGACTGGAAGATGTATACTACGCCTATGATATTTGTCTGCTCGCTCATAACTTTTCCGATACACCTGCCAAATTTGATCAAGTAGAGTTGGGTCGGTAGTGCGGTTCATATTTCCGGATCCGGTCTGGACAGGAAGTTGAGTCGCTATTGCGGTTCACATTTCCGATTCCTATCTGGACCGGAAGTTGGGTCGTTATTGGGGTTCACATTTCCGGTTCCGGTCTGGACAGGAAGTTGGGTCGGTAGTATTGTTCATATATCCGGTTCCGGTCCGGACCAGAACTTGGGTCGTTAGTGCGGTTTATACTTCTGCTTCCTGTCCGAACCGGAAGTTTGACCCATCTAGGGGCATCATAGGCGCAGCAAGGAGCCTATTTAAAAATTTCTCTTAAGCCACCATATTTGTATGGGATCAAGAATAAAAAAAATAAAGAAGAACAATATAATCCTACAAATCCAAATGTCTTAAAATTATGTCACTACGAAAGATGTATTTTACAGAACTGAATAAACTTAAACCATAGATGATCAAAAATAAAAATGAGATGTATTAGCGCTCGCTCTCGTAACCGACTGTGCTTTGTTCAACAAAAACCAACAACAATGCTTAATAAATTCCTGAAAAAAATGACGATACTCCGACGCATGTGTTTTCGTCGCTTGCTCAACGATGAATGAATGAGTTTTTAAAAGAGCGTAACAAATGTGTATGAATTTTTTTCAAACAATTGTTGTATGGGCTGAACATCTTTGACTTAAACTAATCATTGTTGGTATAAAAAAGAGCATGTGCAATGCGCCGCTCAATATGCGCAAAGAGCGGCACTAATAAAGCGCTGCGTATACCAATTGCTCTTTTTGTTTCTGCTTCGCTCTTTGCACTTGTGCGCATTTTTAATATAGGAAGTGTGCAATGAGCAAAAGGAGTGCGCAAATTCGAACTCTGATTATCAAGATCGATAGAAGCCTCGAGCTTTATATATATTATTTTATTACATTTATTTTTCTACTTAAAATGTTAATGGCGCACATACTTCTTAGAATGTTGTATGGCTTGGTTCTTAAAGATACTAGTTTAACGACTTCTTATAAATGTGTATACATACATAATATACATATTACATATTTATGTACATACTATAATATTTCATCAGAGATAAGAACCATACAGCCCACTTTTATGTATTTTTAAGACTCTCCGTTCCATAATCTAGACTTACTTTACATACACAAAATAACTTACACACACATAGATTCGGACTAAAACCCCAAGTAAAATACTTATCGACCACATCTTTAAATATTTAGATGATGTAGTACATGTATAGTACACTAAAAGTGTTTGACTGCGTAGTAAATGTAATTATGCTTTGCCAAGACCCTCCGTAAGAGAAAAACACGTTTAACCATTCACTGAAAAAGGCATTCGATATCCAAGTGGCGGCATATGTTAGTGAACGTTTATACGATGACGGATGTAGTTTTTAATGGAAAACTTTTTTTTTTTTATACTAAATGTATGTACTCAGTCTTAGTCATTTTTATTTACTTTTACTACTTACGATAAACCCATTTTTATATCAAAGATAGAAATCCAACTGTGCGATACATCAAGTTTGTAGATACTTAATCTATTAGATGTTTGTTACTCGACACAAATATGTAATTATGTGAACGCCGTAAGAGAAGGGAGGGTTTTTCCGTTGTTTTTGTTGTAAATTTTATGGATTAATGGGAAAATTTTATGCCGTGAGGTTTCAAACATCGATTCGTTCAGTTTGGTGTAAAAATATATTTGATATTCTCAAACACATACACAAATATAAAAATACCTTTACACACTTTTAAATTTATATAATCCCATTATGTCCGTATATTTGTGGATTTATAGTCACAAACAAAATAAGTGAAGCCATGTCTAAAAATAATATCTTTTTTTTTTGCAGTTTGTAATATAACATGGAAAATTGTCTACCTGTGTTAAGCTGGCTTATGAGTGTAGTGTTCCCTTAATTATTCTCGGAATAGTTTATAAAATGAAATGAAAAATTTCAGCATAAGATGTACCAGAAAATCCTCGTTCGAATTAGTTTCGTTTAATTGCTTTACCCTCATAAACAACTTATGGAATACAAATATAAACATTTGTACTTTCAATAATTCGGTTCCAAAAATGCCGGTTAATTGTTGTTTGAAAATTTCGGAAAATTTGTGTGTATCATTATTTAAGGTTAGCATATAATGAACGAAGCCATATTTTCATGTATCACAATTTTCGAAATGGATTAAGAGCAAAGATAAATACTAGGGTATTCACTCGATTAATGTTTACTCGATTAATCGGACAATTGAAGTCAAATAATGTTCGATCAAACAAAAATTTCTAATTTCGAGTAAAAATTTGTTCGGCTAATTTAAGTCGATTAATCGAATAACTCGAGTGAAAAGTTTTATGTAAATTTTCATTTTTTCGAATGAATATTTCAAGATTTCTTAGACAAAACAGACAAAATATTTTAATTTAATAAAATTTGGCATTCAATTCAATCGTTCTGAGATACTCTTGGACCGCTTGATGTATATATTAAGGAATTAAGTGAAATATACAGCAACAATAGGGGCGAATGAACAATTTTTGTTATCTTATAGTAAAGCAATAATTATATATATGAAATAAAGAAAATATTTCGATACCAAGTAATTGGTATAGTAAATTTAAATGCTAGTGTTTTCGTTTTTTTCATTATAGCATTTTCCGTTTCTGTCCGATTTCGGTCCATTATGGCTTAACATATTTGACATCAAGTGGGCTATTCAATAAAATTATAACACTGTGGACTTTGTTATTATTTCTTATATAAAACACCTTCTGAAATGACAACAATTGCTGATAATCATTAAAAATTTCACTAAATTTTAAATTCGATCCACTGCAACTCAGTCGCTGTTTATCCGATCAAAGCAAATAAGCGACTATTTGACGCGTAATTTAATAGCTTTTAAAACAAGATATTATTTTATTCGAACCATCCTTTCACGCTGGATGGAGATTTAAAGAAAAGCATACATCGAAAAACACAAATTAGCGGTTTTTTCACGTTCAGCACAACCTTAAAAAAATGCAATACAAACTTTAAGCACTCCAAAAGTAAAAATTTGCAAATGAGTGTTATTTAATGAATTACCCTGCATAAAGTGGGACGAAAATATGATCATAAAATTTTTCCCAAAGCAAAAACTTCTCAAAGCGATGCATTTAAATTAGGGATGTAACGAATACCGATACCGATATATCGGCGATACTTCAGATTTTCCGATACATCGGTATCGGCGATATTTTACTGTCGATACGACGATACTTTAAAAAATTTTTTCATTTTTTTTTTAACAAATTATTTATTTTTTTGTTAATTTTACCAAGAACTAAATTCATTTCGTTATTTTTTAAATCTTATTAATATCAATTTTAAAAATTAATAATATTTTACGCTGTTATTTTGCAAAAACAATAATTTATTTATTGTTAATTTTACCATGAACTCAAATTCAATTCGTTGTTTTTTAAATCTTATTCCCAGCAAAAAAAGACATTATAAAGAAATCATGAAAATGTAGCAGTCGCGATCCGGAAATATTGCGAATTTGGATAATTTCTAATTAGTTTCACATTTGCTTGTCATTGCAAGAAGTTCTCTTTTTCCATTACCAATCACCGAATTTGAAGTGATGTTAGGACAAATTTCTTTTTCGGTGTTCTATAATGATTCCTCAAATAATTCTGAAAAAAAAGCCGACTTCAGTATAAAGAGTAATATACTTGATGGCCTTCCATGTAAACAATTTTGAAAATCGGTAAGCCAATGGAGGAATTGTGCTCTAATAAATATTTTGGGTGGAGGCGTAGAAGACTTGGCCCACAGATTTTCGTAGAAAAATCATGCGACCAAACTCTAGGCAAACCATTCCAAACAAAAAATAAATTTTGGAATTCGGAGCTATGCGATAATCAATATTTCTGGGGGAAGGGTAAATCCCGCACAGATTTTGGAGAACAATTATGGTACCAACCTGAAGGGGGGCTTGCAGCAAATTTCACAACTGATTTTCGAAAAAAAAAATGTAGTCAAACCCTTTCAAAAAAAATAAAAAATTTTTTCATAATCGGTTCCCAATGACAAAGTTATACATGGTTCCCCCTCCCATTTTCGAAAAGAATTATGGGGCTAAACTACTAGCGAACCCTTGCAAACAACACAAGAATTTTGAAAAGCTGTTCACAAATGACATAGTTATGGATTGGTGGGGAGGGGGAGCAAACTTGCTTCTCCGATTTTCGACAAAAAAAAATTGGGACCAGTTTTTGTCAAACCCTTTCAAACAAAACAAGAATTTTGAAAATCGGTTCACAAATGACAGCATGGGGGAGCGAATTTCCCCCTCCGATTTTCAAAAAAAAAAAAAATTATGGGACCAAACTGCAGGCAAACCTTTTCCAGCAAAAAAATAATTTTTAAAATCGCTTCACAAATGACAGAGTTATGCGTGTACAAACATAAAAAAGCAAAAAAAAAACATACACACGAATTGATAAGCTTCTTCTTTTTGGAAGTCGGTTAAAAAAGGATGAAAAATTAATTACCCATTTTCAGAACTTGTTTCTTTTTATGCGAATTTAAACACAAAACTGTGTTTTCATGTAAATTTAAGTGAATAAATATAAACTTTTAGCAGACTTTTAATAATTAAGCTAATAAGTTATTTAGAAGAATATTAGTTGATAAATGTCCTTTAAAAAATCAATTTTTTAAAAAGCATGGCGAGTATTTTTTAAAATTATAAAGTAATTACAAATTTGTACTGGCTTTTCTACTAATGATCTGCATATTTTTAATATAGATTCTTTGAAAGCAATGAAAATGTAGTTCCTTAAAAATTACTTCCAATTTTATATACTGTATTAATATCCATTTTAAATATTAATAATCTCTTACACTGTAATGTTGCATAATAAAAAAATTGCCCTTCTTGAGTTTTGTTAATCTAAACTTGAACTCAATTTCAATATTCGTATCGGTATCGGAATCGGTATCGGCGATATTTATTTTTAAGTATCGGAATCGGTATCGGATCGGCAAAACGGCATATCGTTACCTCCCTAATTTAAATAGCGTATTATTTTAGATGATCAACTGTGTTCATTAATAAAATATATAACACGGCAATAAAACTTGATTTTTTACATTTTTCCAAACAAAAATTAGAAAAAACCGAGTAAATTCAACAGATTTTCGATTAACTCGAATAATTTTTAAACGAAAAATTTACTCGAATAACTTGAACGAAATAAAAGCTTTACTCGATTGTTCGAGTAATTTAAAAACCTCAATTTCGATTAATTGATTAATCGAACAATTGAAAAGTCGATTAAAATGAATACCCTAATAAATACACTTGAACCTTCGTACAATTAGTTAACAAGAAATGTGTTTATAAGCAAAACTAAAAAAGTTACGATTGACCTTGCGGGGCAGCGATGACATTTTTGGGGGTTTTTACGATATAGCAAAAAACGATATGACATACTGTGTTGTCATATCGTAAGTTTTTTACGATATGACAACATTGCGAGATGACAACACCGCCTATGACTATCTTAGTGTTGTCATATCGTAAAGAACTTACGATATGACAACACAGTATGTCATATCGTTTTCAGTTATATCGTAAAAAAACCCAAAAATGGCATCGCTGTGTCAAATCGTTTTTTGTTATATCGTAAAAAACACCCAAAAAGGCATCGCTGTTGCCAAACGTTCATGCGACAGCGATGCCATTTTCTGGGTTTTTTACGATATAACAAAAAACGATATGACATACTGTGTTGTCATATCATGACAACTTTGCGATATGACAACACCGTATATGACTATCTTAGTGTTGTCATATCGTAAAAAACTTACGATATGACGACACAGTATGTCATATCGTTTTTTGTTATATTGTAAAAAGCCGCAAAAATGGCATCGCTGTCATGTGAAGAAACAAACTTTCAAAATATTTTTAATCGTTTCGTACATGAGCAATACCAAAACAAATACTTTTGCAATGACAAAAATTGTAAACAAAACAATTGGCTTTTCACTCATCTGCATGCTTTAATATCACGTTTCAATCGTACAATTGCAAACAAAACAAAAACAGAAAAGTATTTCGTTGAATAGTTCATTGTATTTATCATAAATACACTAACACTTTCTCTAGGATGATGAGCAAATTAACAGGGAAACGTTTGCAAATTTATTTTCTTAAAACTTTTCAATTTTGTTTTTGTTCTTTTCTAGCTGCGTACATTTAGGTTAATGTACATTTAGTGTACACAAGCACAAACAATACAAAACTAAATGGGACTATCTATCATTCTCGTTGTTTTGGTTTTGTTTTACACATTGAAAAACACAAAACAAAACGAAAGCAAACGTTTCGTGTATTTTATTTTCCTACTCTGATTTTCCACGCCTCCTTTGAGTTCACATAATAGGAAAATGGGAGATTTGTTGCGGTTTAAAAAATTTACAATTTCCTTTTTACACAAAATCATTGGGGATTTAATGCATCTGGCTCTGGTCCAGTTTTTGCTTCACTTCCTCAGCTTCTGAGTGACTACACAGTACATTTTACTTTTTATTTAAGCAAAAAAAAAAATATTTATATTAAGACACAATCTCATTGTCAATGAAAACATGAAATTATTATTAATTTCTATTACTGAACTCTTGCGTTAGTGCAGGATAAAATGTAAACACTAAACAGTTGATCCAGAATTTTCCCTCTCCCTTATTTGTTTATTTCCCGGCTTTTTAGAATAGGAGGATTTTTCCCCGGGAACAAATGAATGGGAAGAGAAAAAACTCCCCGCGAAAATTCATAATTGGGCTGATTAATTAATTAACTGGTAGGCATTAGTTGCCTAATTGTGTTACTTCTCTTTAAGAAAATAAAAAAATTAATTTGGCCTCCGCAGCGCCTAGAAAGCCCATAGGCGGGTCAAATGTAAGACAAACCCCATTTAGTAATGCCCATAGACAAACGTAAGACTAACCCCATTTAGTGATGCCCATAGACATTATCAGCCATGTCACAGAATACCATTCCTATCGGAAGTGGTTTTAATTCCGTAAGTGGCTTCTTCAAAAAACTAAAAACGAAAATTTTCTTCGTAATCAAACCACTTTTAAATTTCAAAATGGAATGGACAAAGACTTTCTACTAACTTCATTTGCAGTAAATACTGAAAACGTGCATACATTTAGGAGCGTCAAATAAATACGCTTTTCATGTTCGTAAAAAGCTTAATATGAGCTTTGCTTTTAAAAACAAAAGTAAACAAATGCCTCAAGGTATAAAACTTTATCATTGTAAAATCGAAATAAAAAATAAACGGAATCTGAAGACAGCAAAACAAAAACGATCGGAATGGTAGTACGGAATTATAACCATTCCGATCGGAATGTGTGACATGGCCGTATATAAACTTAAAAAAGGAAATTATCAGCCGTGTCACAGATTTCGTTCGGATTGGTTTTGATTCCGTAATTGTCATTCCGAATTGGTGCTTTAGATTCCATTTATTTTGTATTTCGTTTTTGCAGTGATAAAGTTTTTATACCTTGAGGCGTTTGTTTACTCTTGTTTTTAAATGCAAAGCTCACATTAAGCATTTTATTAACAATGAAAGCTCATTACCAAATATTTATTTGACGCTCCTAAGAGTATGCACGTTTTTTAGTATTTACTGCAAATAAAGTAAGTAGAACAGTGTTTTTCAATTCCATTTTGAAATTTAAAAGTGGTTTGATTACGAAGAAAATTTTCGTTTTCTGAAGAAGCAACTTACGGAATTGAAACCACTTCCGATCGGAACGGTATTCTGTGACATGGCTGTATGTCGATTGGAATTATTTCCATTTCGAAAAGGAAATAAATATCAACCGGACATTAATTCTTTTTGGAAAGAAAAGTACTGGCTTTGCAAAATAAAATTTTCCTGCTTAGCCGGCCTACGAACAAGTTCCATGGAACCACATCGTCTTGAGGAGTCAATAATTTGCTTCGACAATACAAATAATGAAAAATGCCTTTTGACGTTCTTAGGAGCGACAGAGAAGTTCTCTCGTTCCACGTTCGTTCACTGTTCACTTTAAAAAACAAGAACGCTGAACTAAAGGAACGACCTACTTCCTGTAATCTTTCGGATAGGTCGGAACGATTCCACAATAGGAACGATTTTGCCCAACTCTAATGCCGAATAGTGGCTTCGGTGAGTACAAATTTTCTGCCTATCCAAAATCCTTTACTCCGCGAAGCCACCATTCTACATGCCAAGAGGAGAAAATCTTTAAGCGCGGCCCAAGGCTGGCAATGCAAACAATCTTTACTGTGCAATACTATTTTCTTGAAATTTATTTCCATATTTTAACGGACATTATTTCCTTTTCAAAATGGAAAAAAATGTCCGTCGACATCATATCCTTTTGAACGTGGAAATAAGGTCCATGGACATTATTTCCATGGACGTTATTGCATGCCACGGTAGTTTTTTGAAAAAATGTTCCAACATACCGTATGAGTGAGTTCAAGTACAAATCTCAAATCGGATATAGCAACTGTAGGACGACACTTCCGGTTCCGGATTTTGGCCGCAAACGGATCGGTAGTCCAGTTCACACTTCCGGTTTATTGTAATATGGTTCATACTTCCGGTTCCGGTCGGTAGTGCGGTTCATACTTCCGCTTCTGGTTGTAAATTTTGTATAGGAAAAAAAATTTAACAGGGCTGGTCCTACATTTTAACATTCCAGGAGTAACTCTGTGGCAGTTATGAAGCTTTTTTTGTAGATTTTTCCTTTTTGCCCCACTTTGAGCCCCGTCCTATCCCCCCATTTTTTTGGCGCATGTCAAAATTACATATTTTTATATATATGCAAAAACTGTTATGAATACTTGATCTCTCCAGTGGAAACTTTAAACAACAGTTATCTTTCTCACTGTAAATTCGTATGCTGTTATTTTTTGTTGCCAACTTGGTTGCTAAGTCTCATTTAGTCATTGATTTAATCTGGCTGTCGGTTGGTTGGATAGTCGTTGCCAGTCGTTACGATACTTTGTCTGTCTATCTGTTGTACTTTCTGCTGCTTAGTCATTTAAACCGATTGGGGTTCTACACATAAAAAATATTATATACGATAAATAACAGCCAGTTTTAAATTGCTTAATGCTTTATTTGGAATATGTACATACTTTCAAAAGCTGAAAAAAGGCAAGGTTCAACGATGTGCAACGAGAGCTCTATGTTATATAAGAAAAAATAAAATACAAAATTATAGATAGATACTTTTTTAAGACATAATTTAATGCTGTTCAAATTAATCGGTAGGTTTTCATGATAAATTTTAACGGCACCAATTAAATGTTCATCAGGTTTTTCTTCTTGATTGACAGTTCTAGTTTTTATTTATTATAATGTTTGTACTTAGTGGCAGTTCAATTTAAATAATAATTTTAAAATTATTTTCTTTGAAGAAAATTTTACATTTCCTCTTAAAGATTGCAATATTTCGGTAAGTTTTCAGGGGAACTGAACTGCATAATTTTTTATCCTTGAGGTTAGGGAATCTGTTCAAGGTGTTATTATTTACTTACACATAAATAAATACATATATTTGCTTTCCACTCACATCCATACATATTTAATTATGTAGGCAAGTATATACATAGGAAAATATCCTTTTTGGATAGAGTACGTTTAGGGTTGGTTGCTTGTTTTTTTCGTCTATAGAGAAAAAGCATTCTTTTTGATTTAATTTGTCAGAGTTATGGGTATCTTCAGATATAATTAAGGTTCTTTGTTGGCTGAATATTTTCTTCTTTTTGTATAAATTATGCGAGTAGGAGGAAGCCAAATTTTTTCAGAGTGGAAAATTATCGATTTTTGTTTAGCGAGTTTATGAATAGAAATTTCCCTACGAAACTGTTCTTCATACACACATATATACTATGTATTTACAGTGAATATATATATTTTTATACGAGTATATGTACTTGAGTTAATTACATGGGTAAACACATTTATGACGGACCAACTAAAGTAACATTTTAGACCTTACTTACTTACCCCTTCTGATTTTTATAAAATTTTGTAGGAATTTTTAATTAAAATTCGGTAGGAATGCAAAATCTTGGCTCAGTACGCTTTCTGGTTCGCGAAATAGTGCGACTTCAAAATGAGAAAATTCAACAAAAATATCCTAAGCTAGTTTCACAAAATTGTTTAAGGCTCATTTAGCCGATCGTAACGTTGATATAGTTGCATGTGCTGATCGTTTCTGTCTCATAGCTTTTCAATGTGACAGAACCGATAAGCACATGCAACTACATCAACGTTACAGTCGGGTAAAGGCTGATTTAGCCGAGCGTAAATGTAGAAAACGTTGATGTAGTTGCATGTGCTGATCGTTTCTGTCACATTGAAAAGCTATGAGACAGAAGCGATCAGCACATGCAACTACATCAACGTTTTCTACATTTACGCTCGGCTAAATCAGCCTTAAAGGCTCATTTAGCTGACCGTAACGTTGATGTAGTTGCATATGCTGAGCGTTTCTGTCACATTGATAAGCTATGACAGAAACGATCAGCACATGCAACTACATCAACGTTACGGTCGGCTAAATGAGCCTTAAATCAGCCTTTAAGGCTGATTTAGCCGAGCGTAAAGGCTCCATTACTCATACGTAACGTTGATGTAGTTGCATGTTGCTGATCGTTTCTGTCACAA